>VOPJ01008602.1:0-23130 GCA_014673585.1 Semibalanus balanoides | reverse complement strand
ATACAGAGCTCCCCACAACATCATACAGAGCTCCCCACAGCATCATACAGAGCTCCCCACAGCATCATACAGAGCTCCCCACAGCATCATACAGAGCTCCCCACAGCACTCATACAGAGCTCCCCACAGCATCATACAGAGCTCCCCCACAGAATCATACAGAGCACCCCACAGCATCATACAGAGCTCCCCACAGCATCATACAGAGCTCCCCACAGCATCATACAGAGCTCCCCACAGCATCATACAGAGCTCCCCTACAGCATAATACAGAGCTCCCCAACAGCATCATACAGAAGCTCACCACGTTATCAAACATAGCACCCCACAGCATCATACAGAGCTCCCCACAGAATAATACAGAGCTCCCCACAGCATCATACAGAGCTCCCCACAGCACCGTCCACTGTACAGAACACTGAGCAGAGCTCCTCCCAGGTTCCAGCGCGGGGACTCTGGGACCAGAATTCTGCAGCTCTAGTCCGGAGCTCGTCCGCGGCCGGGCAGCACCGTGCAGACTGCACAGCTCCACACTGATAACACGGACTGCCCGGCGATAACAACTGGAGCACAGAGCTCGGGTTGCAGGGTCACACCGCTGCACTATCGTCCGCTCCCTGCACAGTGGTCAGTGGATGACGCCCAGTAGCTCCCAAGTCGACACTCAGAAGCGCACAGCAGCGGCCACACCCGTATCACTTCACTAATAACGGTAAGGTAACGATCCCTGCTGACTGCATGTTAATGGATTCCTTAGCGTTCCGTGTCGATTAGATCAAATAGCTTTAGTTTACAGTGAACTTAGCCTTTGGCATGGATGACTCACATGGTGCTTTACATTAAACCGTTTCAGTACAGCTTACCTTACTGCAAGCCTTCATAACCGCTGCAAATACTATCGTTTGATTAAATATGTTGTTATAGAAAGTTGCTGTGCGGATACGTTATAAAGCAGGTTGCAGTGGTCTCTGCTTCGAGACCTAAAGCTTATTTGAATGATAAAGTGAGATGAATAAAGATAAATGTCAAAGGACCTAGGCCCATAATTTTATATTTATTTGTGAGGGCCAGGGTCCCTCACTGCTGAGTTGAGTCCTTGCATTGTATCCCATTCAATGGTGCATTTTTTTAAATTTAAAACATTTTAAAATTCTTCAGTGGTATCCGTCTTCACGATGGGCCAATTTGCGAGAAATGTTTTAACCCTCGCCGTAAGAAACCGTAGGGCGAGGGTTAAACCATTTTTTTCACCAATTAGTCCATCGTGAAAGCGGCTACTACTAAAACATTTTAAAACATTTCGCGCAAAATAACCCATCGTGAAAACGGCTAATATTGCATTATGACTTGTCACCGCGATTCTCCGGCTGTTCTACCCGTCAGCCACCGTATAAGAAGTGCCGCAAAGTTCCACTGTGAGCCGACAGAGACGTCCGCGTCCTGCCACCTCACCACTTCAGTCATCCCGTGTGGCTGCTTCCCGCAGCAGTGGCGCCACCCGCTGCCATTGTTTCAGCAGTCAGCCCCGAGCGACGACTGTCTGACAGTGGCGCCACCCGCTGCCATTGTTTCAGCATTCAGCCCCGCGCGACGACTGTCTGACAGTGGCGTCACCCGCTGCCATTGTTTCAGCATTCAGCCCCGCGCGACGACTGTCTGACGGCAATCACAGGACCAGCCTCCGAGAGACGGACCTCGCACGAGACACATCGCAGTACAGACCTTCGGCAGACTGGCGTCAAGAAGTCGTCATGGCCAACAGAACACGCAAACACGATAACTTCGTCAGCGAGCCAATGCGCAACAAAACGGTGGACAAGCTGCCCGGGATCGGGGAGAAGGCGGCAGGCAAGCTGGTGGCGAACGGCTTCTCGCGGGCGTACACGGTGCTGGGTCAGTTCCTCGTGCTGGGGCAGAGTAAGGAGCCGTTCATCGCCTGGCTGCAGAGCGTGGCGCACTGTAACGACGCGCAGGCGTCCGACTGCTGGCAGGCACTCCACGAGTGGAGCGGCCATTTTGTGTAGAGCTGCAGCAGCTGCAGCTCCTCTGCAGTGTGGCTGCGGTCAGCCGGCTGTGTCTGCAGACCCTGCTATGGAGGCTGGTCGGTGTTGGGTGTTTTGCTGCGGTCAGCCGGTCGTCGCTGCGGGCTGAGCCAGCGTCGCGAGACAGGCAGATCTGCTTGAACCTTGAGTTGTAAGGCCATTGTACCGACGGATTTCGGAAATGAACATACTCAGTCACAAAATATATGGATATTTTTACGTGAGCTTTTATGACGTGGCTAATAAATAAATAGTGAGAGAGCAAGAGTAACAGCGAGATGGAAAAGAAGAGGGAGAGGAGAGCAGCCCGGTAACAAACATTTGCCTCGTGCGCCAGAAAGTGCACGGCGAGGGTAAGGATCCGGCGTCCTCCAAGAACGCAGCTGAAAATGAAAAATGTCCCGCAGAGATACTTAAGAGTCGTTGGCCGGAGATTTTGGTAAAAAAAAAATAAACCCAGATAACCCTGAAACCCTGGATAAACCTAGGATTGGGAGGGGGGGGGGGGGTTTAAAGTGGGCGGGATATAATGCAGATGGGTACCTGGATAACAGAGGCGGTATGTGGATGGGGAGTTACGTGTCCAGAGGGGGACCTAGTCCCTGATACGGGCAGTGGGAGGCACCACCTGTTCGGTACTGGAGCTGGGACCCGAGTGGCGCTACTCTACTCCTCTGACACTGGAGCTGAAACCCATGCCACTGTGGGGCGTACGAATGATAATGTGGGCACCAGTTGCACGCTGATAAAAAATGTATAACTTCGGTAGACACTAGAGTGACACTAGAGTATGACTATGAGTGCAGACCGTTTTGGGCGAATGTAGCGTGTGATGAACATAATGGGCCGCTGATGAGATCTCACATACCAACTTTCATAAATCATAGGTGTGTTGTTGTTGTGCGCCCCCCGTTATTTGTCGGCCTGGACCCGGCCTGTGCGGGCGCGCCCGTGTGGTCGCCCCTTGGACCCGCCCGTGCGGCTGACCGCCCGGGGCGGTGACCGGTGCGGCGGTCGGCTGGGGTCGGGGACACCGGCCGGCGTGATGAGGAAATACATTCTGCCTGGAGATTCGCTGGTGTGCGGAGGACACTGTCACGGAGCCCGAGGAGGTGGAGCGAGGCGTTCTAACAGGTGTTTTGATACTTTGGTGGCCATTCATTGTTGTGCCCGTAGTCATAAAGAAAGCCCAGTGTTGATTTTTTAAACTACATTTGTCCAACTAGGCTATAATATGTAACAGCACAGAACAACTATATCATGCGAGTTAGATAAACACTGCAGGATAGCATTGCACCACACCACCCGATATTTTGCCAGGTTGTATTTAATCCCGCACCCACGCGATAATGCAGTCATTGACCCACAAGAACAGCTTCGAAACGTTTTAATATATTTCAGAGATATAACAAGCTACCTAGTCTTGGATACATAATCTGCAGCGTTTCATGGCGGTGCCGTTTTCGCCAGCGATGCATCAGACGAGAGTGGGCGATATCTTGGATACATAATCTGCAGCTTTTCCTGGCGGTGCCGTTTTCGCCAGTGATGCGTCAGACGAGCGTGGGCGACAGACATCCGGTCAGCTACAGCCGGCAATGGCCGCCGCTCGCTGAACTTCGCAGGACAGCCGGCCGCCCGCCTGGTACCGCCACCATGTCACAGGCCGGACGTCCAGTCCACAGACAGCGTACCCGTCACCAGAGACTCCGGGTCCACAGCCTCCGTCAGCTGGATCCGCACAGGGAACGTCCGGTCCCACATTCAGGGACGTCCCGGTCCCACAGCCTCCTCAGGCTGAATCCGTCCACAGGGACGTCCGGTCCACAGCCAGGGACGTCACGGTCCCACAGCCTCCCTCAGCTGATCCGTCACAGGACGTCCGGTCCCCACAGCCAGGACGTCCGGTCCCACAGCCTCCTCAGCTCCTCAGCTGATCCGTCACAGGGACGTCCGGTCCCACAGCCAGGGACGTCCGGTCCCACAGCCTCCTCAGCTGACAGCTCACTCAGGTCACAGCGGTGACGGCAAACTGACGCGACAGGACTGTGCCGACTCCACCACGTCACACCCAGACACGACACGACGCACGCGGAGCACCGCACACCGCACAGAGTCTGAAACGTGTGCCGGCCAAACTGCCAGAGTTACCCGGTGGAGCGACAGACAGACTCGCGGCCCACCGGATCCCGCCTGTTAAAGACCCGCGGCCCGGCGGGATCGCCTGTACAGAGAGCGGCCCGGCCGGGATCGCCTGTACAGAGAGCCGCCGGTCGGACGGAAGGCTCACTGCATGTTGAAGAGGGTCTTGAGGTCGCTCATCGTCAGCCGGTGGGAGGCGGCCTGCTTGTCACCGGACAACACGCCCCGGGCGATGTTCAGCTTTTTCTGCTGCAGCTCCAGAATCCGCTCCTCCAGCGTGTCTTTACACACAAACCTGCAAAAGTGAGAACCATACGTCAGCAGTGTCCTTTACACATCAGAACAGCAAAGTGAGAAGCATCGGTCAGCAGTGTCCTTTACACACACCTTGCAAAAGTGAGAACCATCGTCAGCAGTGTCTTTACAGCACAAAACCTGCAAAGTGAGAAACCATGCGGTCAGCAGTGTCTTTAACACACAAACATGCCCAAAGTGAGAACCATCGTCAGCAGTGTCTTTTACACACAAACATGCATAAGTGAGAAAACCAGTCGGTCAGCAGTGTCTTTACACACAAACCGCTGCAAAGTGAAGAACGCATCGTCAGCAGTGTCTTTACACACAAACCTGGCAAAGTGAGAACCATTTCGTCCCAGCAGTGTCTTTAACCAAACCTGCAAATTAGTGAGAACCATCGGTCAGGCAGTGTCCTTTACATCACAACATGCAAAGTGATGACCATATCTATCAACAGTGTCTAGCACAAAACTATGCAAAGTGAGAACCATCGGTCAGCATGTCTTTAAACACCAACATGCAAAGTGATTGAACCATCTGTCAACAGTGTCTTTACACACAAATCTGCAAAGTGAGGACCATCTATCAACAGTGTCTACACACAAACCTGCAAAGTGAGGACCATCTGTCAACAGTGTCTTTTTTACACACAAACCTACTAAGCGTGTGTACTGTGTAGGTATAGGGACCCGTAGTTGCTATGGTACACACTAAGGTCCGGCTTATTTTCTCCTCTAGCGTATGTTTGAAGGCGAATCAAGAAACGACCATAAACGCATTCAAACCGCATTAGCGAGAGCTTCAAATTGATATATTGACACATTTGCTCACCTTATCCATGAGCAAAAAACGTTGTTTTCACCGTAAAGCGCTAAAAGCGGATTTTTTGCTTAAAATCAGCCAATGGATAAGTCATAAGGTGAGCCAATGCGTCAATAAATCAATTCGAAGCTCTCAGTAATGTGGTTTGAATACATATATGGTCGCTTCTTGATTCACCGTCAAACATACACTAGAGGAGAAAGAAGCCGGATCTTAGTGTGTACCATAGCAACTACGGGGGTGTATACTCGGAAGCCGTATCTAATCGCTAGTAAGAAGCGCGCTGGCGAATCCAAAGGGGGTCAAAGGGGCAAAAGGAGAACCAACCAGCTTTTACCAACGACAGTTCGTTTTCAATAAATTGCTTAAGCATAAGGAAGCAAAAACCAATGTTTTTTTGTATAATTGGATGTGATTTTTATGGATTTGAGCCCCCAAACCTGCCTTTCTTCTGTGTAATCGTAGCATTATCAAATGTCAAATGTGTTCCTGTTTCTATACAAGGACACAGGAACGAGGCAAGACCACAATTATAGCGAAAAATCCATTTTCCTGTCACTAAGCCAGTGTGACGGATAATCTAAAGCTTCCTTCTGCGTCTTTGGGACGCGCGGTCAGAAATCACTAAGCTAAGGTGGCTTTGTCACCGTCTGTTACGGTGAAGCTATGACGTACACCTGGAGAATGTCTGAAGGCTGCAGGATTTTCGGCCGAACAAATGGCGACACGTGACACGGGAATCCCGCCGCCAGCTGGCCACTTTGTGATCCACCTTTCAGCCGACACAAGCTGCTCTCAGCTCTTGGAAACAACACCGTCATAACGCTTCATTGCGCTGCTTTTTGTGATCCTGTAGTCACTGTCTACCTCGCGATGACGCCTGATCTATCATGTTCCTGCTTTTAACCCTATTCCTGGAGGGATGAAAAGTATACAAATCTGTCGGGGGGGGGGCTTTATTCGGCCCCCCTTCAGATCTCCGGCTGTCAATAAGAGCTAGAAAGTATGAAACTTGGTTTGTGGTTAGGGTCGACTATTAAATCTATTTTGTCAAATTTTGGTGACCGTGGGTCACTATCTTCAAGGTCAAATGACATCATCAAGTCACATTTGTCAAAACATGATATTTTCAGGAAACCTTGTCATTATCTCGTTAACTATGGCAGCTAGGAGGAATCCGAAAAAACCGCTGTAAAGCAATGTTAATTGTCTTTCGTCACCAAGGCATTTTAAATGACCTCAGGTCAATGGTTTGGGCTGTAGAGGTCAACAAATGTTAAAAACCCTGTTTTCAAGCAGAAGTTTGTTCGTTAATAACTTTTTATCTATAACATATAGAGCACATATTTTGATACCATCGTGTTTCTCTCGACATTGCGGTTCGAATCATACCAATTATGTCAAATCGAAAATTTGACCCCGGGTCAAGGTCAAGGTGGCATAATTCGGTCAAACTGCATATCAAAAGATGCGTATTGACCAGACAAACATTTTGATACCATTTACGAGTCTCTATAGTGTTCCTGCCACGAGTTATTGATAAAAAATAGTTCGTGACCTTGAATGACCCTTTAAAAGGTAACTGACTTCAAATTTCATCCTGTTCATCAAGAAGGGCCTGAGATGACATGATACTGATAATTGGATGATAGCAATGTGTTAAACATTGTTTTCAAATTTTTCACCATACATTTATATTGGAAGATTGATTTGACCTGACATCAGGTCATCAAATATTTAGATATCACCCTGAAACTTTTAAAACATATTAATTGGCATGATTTCTCTTGCATATATTCCGATTTCTTGAAACCTCATGAAAATAAAAAATTGTATCATTTTGTAACACAAAATAAGTTTTTCAAAAATTTAGAATGTCAAATTCAAAATTTAGAAATTTCGAGATTGCCATCTGAAATAACAATCATTTATCTACCGATGTGTGTTTTCGCTAACGCTTCCCTTCAACACACAACTCTCCACGAGTGCTTAACCATGCAAAGATTTTGTGTCAAAACGGCCGAACACGCCTCCTAAAAACTGTCTTGGACCCCCTTCTAATCATTTAATTTGGGAAAAAAGTACACCACTCGATGCGCAATGAAATGTTAGGAACAGTCAGCAAGTTTGAAGATTCTGGATCGAGTTATGAATGAACTGTGCGCGAAAAACCTCAAGGGGGGCCGATTCGCCCCTGCCGACAGTAATAGGGTTAAGGCGTGCCGAGCGCCGGACTGCGGCCGGCCCCGGTTCGGCCTACTCGCTCGCTCGGCCGACTGACCGGTGGATGAAGACGCTGCGCCGCTGGCCGACCCGGTAGATGCGGTCACCAGCCTGTTCCTCCAGCTGAGGGTTCCAGTGCGGGTCCATGATGAACAGGTGGTTGCCTCCCACCAGGTTGAGCCCGACCCCGCCGGCCAGCAGCGACAGCAGCATCACCTGGCGGCGGCAGAGGGAAACACGTCAGACACTGGGCCACACACCGGCTACGATTAGCAGCGATCGGTTCCTGCTAATATCGGCATGGATGAGAAATACCCTGGATTGGCCACTCAGCGACAAATGTGACCGGCCAAACGACATACAGGAGACCGGTTTGTTTTATGTTAAATAGCGTCGAAACGCGGAAGTGCCTTCAGATGCTTTTTCCCTCTGGAAGTACAGTTAATGTTTTTTGACGCATATAAATATTGGTATATATAATTCCTTGGAAGGTAAAGGATCATTATGGTGGGCGTGCCGTTGCTGTACATTCTTGGTTATTTTAATAAATATGGAAATGTTGTAATGCCATTTACAATATGGATCCAACAAATGCTAAATACGCTATTTGTTCACTACCATACCTTTGAGGTGTTTGTTGATCAATACCTTAGAGAGCATTTGTGTGAAAAGAGTTTCAATCAAGCTTTGGACGGAAAATATGGCATCACTAAATACCCTTGTTTTTACCCTTGACCTGCTGTGACTGACATGTGACCTTATTTCGAAATATTTCTTCGTATGCTTCTGTTCGGTCTCATGGAAGAGCTTTCTATTGCCGGCCTTGGCGCATCGCGGCTGTGGGGTTTATTTAGATCAGAAGAATCAACGAGGGACGTGTTCGGCTTGATGTGGTTGGCGGAGCTCTCCCTGTATGTCGAATCTTCGCGCTTCGACGCGCTAGGTGGCCGCCATGGTCTCCTACATCAAAGGCGCCGACAGAGAGTGGCCAATCCAGGGCATTTCTCATCCATGATATCGGTTGACTACTCTTATCAGTGGTTAGAGACTCCGGAGAGCGGCCCCTCCTCCTCCTCCCGCTGGCCCCTATGCCCCCTTGTTTCCCTCACGGGCGTGTGCCTGTGAAGCTGTGCCCTCCCGGACAGTGAGTATGAAGCTGTGCCCTCCCGGAAACAGTGAGTATGAAGCTGTGCCCTCCCGGACAGTGAGTATGAAGCTGTGCCCTCCCGGACAGTGAGTATGAAGCTGTGCCCTCCGGACAGTGAGTATGAGCTGTACCCTCCGGACAGTGAGTATGAAGCTGTGCCTCCCGGACAGTGAGTATGGAAGCTGTGGCCCTCCGGACAGTGAGTATGAAGCTGTACTCCTCCCGGACAGTGATATGAAGCTGTGCCCTCCCGGAGACAGTGAGTATGAAAGCTGTGCCCTCCCGGACAGTGAGTATGAAAGCTGTGCCCTAACGGACAGTGGAGTAATGAAGCTGTGCCCCTCCGGACAGTGAGTATGAAACCTGTGCCCTCCCGGACAGTGAGTATGAAGCTGTGGCCCTCCGGACAGTGAGTATGAAGCTGTGCCCTCCCGGACAGTGAGTATGAAGCTGTGCCCTCCCGGACAGTGAGTATGAAGCTGTGCCCTCCCGGAGACAGTGAGTATGAAGCTGTGCCCTCCCGGACAGTGAGTATGAAGCTGTGCCCTCCCGGACAGTGAGTATGAAGCTGTGCCCTCCCGGGACAGTGAGTATGAAAGCTGTGCCTCCCGGACAGTGAGTATGAAGCTGTGCCCTCCCGGACAGTGAGTATGAAGCTGTGCCCTCCCGGACAGTGAGTATGGCCCACCGGGAGCTCCCCTCCCGTGGTGCGTGAACACGACGCCATTTGCCGTATGTTAACCCTATTCCCTGCGGGCGGCCAGAATTACGTTAGCCTGCGGGGGGGGGGGCAGTTTCCGCCCCCCCAGAGATCTCGATAACCGCTCGGCCGATTTCGATGGGACGAACACCATTTGATTCGTCGCGACGAAATCTTTCTTTTTGGACCACGAAATTGCTTTTTTGCTCAAAAATGGGGGGCCAGGGGGCCAAAAATACGTCAATTTTGTGCGTTTTTTGAAAGGTCACTGTGGCCATGTGATTTGACCGATTTACATGAAAAAAGTTTTTTGAGCTTCCAAGTCATGTCTTCATGTGTGAAGGGACAAGTTACAAAAATGAAAATCATAGGGCGCCTTCAGGGCAATAAAAATGGAGAAGAATTTTTGAATGAAAAATATTGCTTTTCCTAGTGTTTGGGAGTGGGAACGTGCAAACAGGGAGGGGCTTTCCGTTGCTGACCCATTGTTAAGATGGTCCGCGAAATGTGAATAGGCGAGATCTAGTAACCACGTGGGGGCACCAGCTGCGGAACGCCTTTTTATCATCTTGCTTATTTGAAGTTTGGCCTAACATTGGACGGAGATATCGCCTCGGCCATTTTTTGTACAACTGAGTTCGCCTCTGCCAAAATAGAATATAATACAATTTATGTTATGAATGTATAAACATCGACTTAGTTTCTGACGCTTTATTCCACCCCCGCAATACGAAGGAAGACCCGCGCGCACACCCGCGTTCGTAACGACCTCCCAAAGGAAACCATGGACCCTGGGAGAACCGCTCTGACGGCCGATTTTTTCAGAATTTTCCCAGACACGGCGTTCATTAAGGAAAAAATCCCGAAAGTTCAGACGATAGACGTAACGGTTCAGAAGCAGCGGGCGAAAAACTACCGGGGGGGGGGGCAGAATCTGCCCCCCGCAGCAGAGAATAGAGTTAATATACAAGTGTGGCCCGCATGCTGCCGCAATGCGAAGATAATCAAGTTCGATAGTGCAGAGCTAAGCTGATAAATGCCGTCCCTGCCCCGTAGCCGTTTATACAGCTGTAGCCCAAATCAGTAGCCCATAGCCCGTAGCCCAGCCCGAATTCTGAAATTTCACCATCTCGGATAAGGCTTTACATAATGTAGAGTTAGAATTAAAACTATGCGTCATTTTGTATCCCGTCGATTGAGGCTGATGTTGTGCCTAGCATGCTTTTACTATGCGAGATTTGCTAACGAAAATTGCTCCCAGACTAGCTTGATGAAATATTGTATAACGCTGGAAATAAAAATGGACTGACATCAACATTAAAACTTAGATGTGACGTGCATGTGGTGGGACAAAATACGATATTTTTGGTGGATATTGTTCAGCCCAAAATATGCGTTGTAAGCAGGGCTGATATCAACTCAACCGCTTAGCTCCCCCCCATTGATGGTATGGTCTGCCGCCAAGGAATAAATATTCGAAAATCGGCATGCTAATGCTACAGGCGGATTTTAGCACCGAAATATTGCTTAAAAACGTTCATATTCATATGCTATTGAGAGACGGTACCTTTGCCTTGAAAAGTAATGTTGGTCTCATCTGCGCACGTCCCATAGTTTCCGAGCACTAATTATAATCGTGAAAATCGGGGCAAAACCGTGATTTTTAGTTGGCGCAGCCATTAATTTTGCACGCGCCACGCGCTGCTCGCCGAACGACATTACATTCGCCAGCCCGTTCGATTCTCTACACGTCTGCGGTCTGCGTTTGTCGCATGCCGATCCGACACTTGGTT
Source organism: Semibalanus balanoides (assembly GCA_014673585.1). NCBI lineage: Eukaryota > Metazoa > Arthropoda > Thecostraca > Balanomorpha > Balanidae > Semibalanus > Semibalanus balanoides. The sequence goes on along the minus strand of VOPJ01008602.1, from coordinate 11,964 downwards.
GCGGAGATATGGACCTGGGATGGCATCCATGGTTCGCGAATTTTCGCATTTCGCGCTCTTACTTTTTACGTGTTAAAGACATGGGAGGAAAAGCCGATCTCTCACCTCGTGCCACGCGCTCGTTATGCACACCTTCTACGAACACCGTTTCTTGACAGTGCACGTCCTTGGAGTGTCACCCAGATCGTGTGAAAATTTAATCAACCTAACCGCAATAGATGAGGCTGCACAACTGAGCAAAGGAAAAAACGGCCAATCGGCCACAGACAGACAGACACACGCACCTTAGACAAATAGTATAGTAGATAAAAAATACATTTACCCTTGCAATTTTGCTCGGTGGCTCTCACCCCGAAATGCTTGAATTACTCTTCAAATTTGTAAACAATACAAATTTATATAATTTCATCTAATGGGGTTTTGTCCACGCAATTTGGCAAAAACGCGCGTTTTTCCCCCATCGGCTAGATCCTCCTTTTGATAGTTTTAGTTGGGACATTTCCAGGAGGTGAACACTGAACACACAGCTGCCGCGATGATGGCGGCGCTTCATCAACCCAGCAGATGTGGAGACGAACCCCATCAAGGTAAATTGTGTCACTAATGCGAATTGCTTAATGAAACGAATAAATGGAGCAGAACCTGTATATGACGTACGAAATACATGCAAACGGTATTTTAATGAAGGTAGGTACCTACTTTAGGTGTAGACATTCCCGTTTTGGCTTTCCGTTACATTCGCGTCGAACAGCATTAGCCGGCCTAAAGGGAGTGTGCCTACTCTTTTTAAATGTCAAATTTATTTTTCTTACGGTAAGAAAGTATTGGTTTGATCATTGTTTACGATAAAATTTACGTCTGGAGCCTCTTTTGTTAAATTTTTACTTATATTCTGTTTTACATTTGCTTTGTTTCAAAACTCATAAACGATCACCACTATAAACAGAGTAACAAAGATATTACGTACAATGGCGCACCAAAGACAATAAACAAACCCATACGAACAATGTAAGGGTTTGTTTATAGTAATCGATGCTCTGTTCGGCAAATGCTATCAGTGCTCACGAGTTATTTTCTATTGGCCAGCGCTAACAATATTTGCTAGCCTTGTAATTTAAGGACAACGCTTCTAGCTCTAGTAGAGAAAGCTCTCTGGCGAATATTGATAATTTTGTTCCGCCAGAATGATCTTGGCGAATTTAAAATATCTCAGCAACTATAGAGAATCTGGGGAAATGAAGTACATGGCTAAATTCAGACAAATCTGTTCTACCGACTAGTGTCAACAACTCCATATGACCAATGTGAGGTAGGCACACTCCCTTTAACCCTATTCCTGGAGGGATGAAAAGTATACGAATCTGTCGGGGGGGGGCTCATGCGGCCCCCTTCACTGAATCTCCGCTGCATAAGAGCTAGAAAACACATGAAACTGGTGGTCGACTACAGTCGAACAATGAACACTCTATTTTGTTAATTTTGTGACCTGGGTCATTATCTTCAAGTCAAATGACGTCATCAAAAATATTTTTTGTCAAAACATGATATTTTTCAGGAAAAACCTTGCCATTATCTCGGGAACTAGGGGCAGGCGAGGGAAGAAGGCCGAAAGAAACTATGTGAAAGCTTTTAATTGATATACTTTCACCAGACTGAGGCATCAGAATTAACCTCAGGTCAATGTTTTGGACTGTAGAGGTCAAACAAATTTTAAAAAAAAACTTGTCTTTTCCAGCAAATGTTTGTTCGTAATAACTGTTATCCCTTACAGTACCTACCGCTACTTTATTTTTGTCATTTATCAAGCAGTGTCTTCTCTTCGAGTCATTTCGGTTCGGAATCATAAATACAACTGGTGTCAATGAAACCACCTGACCCACGGGTCAGGTGGTCAAGGATCAAGGTCAGGTAGTGAGGTTAATGTTCACGTCAAAAAATGCATATCCAAAAGACGCGGTATTGACGAGACCAAACATTACTGGAGACATTTGTTCGAGTCTGGTCATATTATTGTCCCCTTCATGATACACAGTTATTGCACACAAAAAAGGTGTTGTACCTTGAATGACCTTTCTAAAGGTCACTGACTAAAATAAAATCATCCTTTCATCAGGAAGAGGAGAAGGGGAGGAAGAGGGAGAGAAGGAAGAGGAAGGGAGGGTGGAGGGAAAAAAAGTTAGCAATCAAGAATGACTATCTAGCACACTGAATATATGTGGGAATGTGACTGCATGCCAACTCGTTTATCCTACATTTTCGATCATATACTTAATAATGGAAGGTTAGCATTGACCTGACAGCAGGTATCAATATTTAGATACACCCACTGACAAACTTTCAACCACACAGTCATTATTGAACATGTTTTCTCTCACATAAAAATCCGGTTTTTGTTAACGACTATTGAAAATAAAAAACTTGCATCATTTTGTGAAAAATAATTTTTTCCAAAAATTTGGATTTCAAAAAATCAAAATTTTGCATTTCGAGAAAGTCCATCTGAAAAGAACATCAATTCTCTACCGATGTCTGTTTTTGCTACACGTCTCTTCAACACACAACTCGTCATGAGTGCTTAAACCATGCACAGATTTTGTAAGTCAAAACGGCCGAAACTGCCCCGTACAAAAACTGTCCTGGACCCCCTCAACAATGATTCAATTTGGGAAAAAAGTACACCATTCGAATGCGCAAACTGAAATGTTAGGAAAACCAGCAAGTTTAAGTTCCTGAGTTAATTATGAATGACGCCGGTAGCGATAACACACCATCGAAGGGGGGCCGCATTGCGGACCCCCACCGACATAATAGGGTTAACGTAGAATGATATACTTACTTTGCACCGGACAGCATTAGACGGAGCATTAGACGGTTTAACGTAACTTTACCTGGTCCAATTGACCAGATGTTAGTGCCCCTCCGGGAAGCATGGCTTCAGGCAGACCCGAAAAAAACGGCGGCACCGGGGTGAACCCTGGAGCCAGCAATTACCGCCAGGGAGAACCTCTGCCAGACACTAAATGCAATCATTTTCCATTTTCCAAATTTTAATAAGCAATTGCGAAATTTGTGTCATGCCGGGAAGCAACGCGAAATTTTCCCGTTATGAGCTGCAGATGTCTGGTTTTTGAATGCTGAAAATGCATTTTAACGATAAAATGCAGAGAGTTTGTCCGACCGTTGGAAAGGGAAGGGCAAAATCGTAGCTTCGGGACCTTTGGGGGGGGGGATGGCCCCTTTTGACCCCTGGATCCGCCCCTGAACAAAGTACTACTTCTTTAAGCCATATTTACGAGACAGTGGTCTAGTAAATGATGCCCAATACATACCAAAATAATACTCAATAAACACATCAGTGAGATAAAAGGAAAAGACCATAACACATATTAAGCTAAGGAAATAACAGAAATATAACATTTCGGAACACAAAGTATTCATTACCATCAATAAATGTAGCTGTATGATATTGCGAGGCAATTTCTTTCAGTAAACCCCTGACGACATAATGTACACCATAACGGTACATTGCAGCATGAGCAGAAGACCAGTTTGTCAGGTTCTGGCGCTCAGAATTCCGAATATTCTGTCTGATTTTTAGCAGAATTATTACTTGGAACACATTATTACCGAGCGGAAAGAAACGAACAGCGGACACGGGAGCATACTGTCAAATTATGTACTCATACAAAACTGTGATTAGTACATATTTTACGGTGGATTTACTGGGCGTTAACCGTTATCCGATTTCGGAGTAGCCCTATGTTAATGAGCGTGACCGTGCTCTAATATTTACCAGTCAAATGACGTAGTTGGCGATGGACGAGCGAGCGCGAAGCTATGTAATATGTATGGTGAATTTCAACGCAATCGGTCAAGTAGTTTCTGATATACAAAAAGGGTGCGCACGTGTGTACGTACTACGTGCAGAGGCACCCACCCCTGACTTGTGGGAAAGTGGTGGCTGAAAGGTCCCTAACCCTACTAGGGTGGCGCAAATGTACTTTATGTCGAAAAAATTATAGCGGATACAGGTTTTTTCCCATGCTTCTTGGACATGATGAGTATCAATGATGCACATTAAAATTAAATTTGACGACGTCGTTTAGGGGTCGCGAACGGTGAAAATGTGATTTTGCTCATTTTGCTAAATGGGACATAATTGCCCATAACACATAAACTGTATAAATGTGGGTTAAAGGGAAAAGTGTAACAAATAGAAATGATATTCAGCTTTCGTTTGACGCCATTCCCGAGTCTGCAGTACTTACGGCTGACGTTTTATACACATTTTTCCACATCAATATTTGTTCCCGTCGGACCCGCCGGCAGCGTGGGTTCAAATCCCGCCGCACGGTCTTATTGCCGAAAACGGAAACTTTCGCGCGGGGGCGCGGTCTCCTAAGGACGCAAAATGTTGCTTGGCTACTCCTTGTTGAAGCGGAATGATGCCTTTTTTGATTTCAATCCAGGATCATTATAACAAATGGAATGGAAAATTGTCTGTTAACCAGTCCAGTATACATGTGTAATATATGGTGTTCTTTAAAGCGCGTCTTATTACCGAACATTGAAAACGTGCACTTGTGTGCCAGTGCGCATACAAAGGAGAAGGTTTCAAAAAATATGTCAAGCCACTGTTTCATTCTTCTCTCAATCCGCTACTCAAGCACATAAAACTAACACAATGGCAACACCCAGAACCCAATGTATAACTCACCTGCCTACCTCTGATACGGCGTGTTCAGCTTATTTGTTGACACCAGCCGGTCATCTTATTGCAGGGACGTAGCCAAGAGGGGAAGGGACGGGGGCCATTGCCCCCCTGAGAGAAAATTAAAATTCACACTAGATAAATGAGATTTCTCTGAAAACCCGTACCCCGGTCAGCACATATGGCTGAGGAGCAAAATGTGATTTTTCCGACGTTCCCCCCCCTCCTGAGCAAAATCTGGTACGTGCCTGTCTTAAATGACTATTTACACCTTGGTGTATTGCAAACTATCCTACGAATTGGTTAAATACGCATTGACTAAAGAGCTTAACCTCTATGCCTGTACCAAGCCTATATATGCTGCTGCTGTGTCCCCTTACTTCTGGGTTACCCACATTTTCTCCAGCGTTGGATTTTTGCAGTCGGGAACTGCCGCCTGTGGATCTCGACCAAAAGTGTCTGCAAAGTGTCTGCAGTTGAGCCTCATCTTTGGTTGACGTGTTTATGAAGTCTTCAATCATCTTAATGCCACGCTCGACAAATACTTGTTTACCTTTGAGGGCTGAGGCTGGTGACGAACTCCCTGGAATATGAACTCGTCGTTTCCCCACTCAGCCACCGAGCAGGTGGAGCCAGGTTGCTTGGAAACACCCAACATAGCGAAAATGAACCACGACCGCTCATCGACGAGCTCCCTTGAGCTTAGTTGACTCCACGATGACAACATGTCGTCGGTGTAGGTCCTCGGCTTACCGGAGCCAGCAAGCGTGGCGCCATGACCTCTTCTTCCCCAGAGGACTCTTCGGCTACACACGCCAGTGGCACTACTGCAGCCGCAGGATACTAAACGTGGCGCACCGCCACTCAAACGCCGCCTCGGTGCACGTCGATATCCCAATCGTCTTGTGTGGATGAGTCCTGATGGAGCGCTAGCTGCAGAGCCGGCGACATCTGGCGCCACGGTGCAGGCCAGCCAGGCCGGCGCGTAGATGAGCGAAGAAGCGCACAGTCAACACAGCAGTTGCGCGCAACTCCTCCTCCAGGCCGAGCTGGCCACGTGGTCAGGGTACTATAGAGGAGGAAACTGAGCGCACTGCTTGCGTCGCATGGTGCGCTTCATGGGCGCCCATATACACACCAGCCTGGCTGGCCTGGCCCTATGGCCGCGAACGCACCGGCACCTAGACTCGGTACTCCACTTGGACGTCATCCATAACAAGACGGTGGATATCGAGGCGCCGAGGCGGCTCGCTCCAGTGGCGACTCGCCTCCCGCTCTGGTATCTGCGGCCGCAGCTGGTGCCACTGGCGCTGTGTAGCTGAAGGGTCTCGGGGTAAGGAGCAGGCACATTGGCGCCCGCGCTGCCTGAAGCCCGGTAAGCCTGGGACCTTCACCGACGACAATTTAGTCATTGCTTAGTTCAACTGACGCTCCCAGAAGCTCGAATCGCTACTGCTGGTCGCTGGGCTTCATTTTCGCCTGATGTGAGCGTTTGCAAGCAACCTGGCTCCACTAACGGAGGCTAGACGTGGCGGAGAAGGACAATCTCACAGAAGTTCAGTTGACGTCTCGTCACCAGCCTCAAGGGGACACAATGTGTGCGGTACGCGTGGCATTAAGTTGATTGAAGACCTCTCATACAACACGTTCAACAAGATGAGGCCTCAACTGTCAGACCATATTCCGCAGACACTCTTTGCGATCGTAGATCCACACGCCCGCGACTCTCCGCACTGAAAAATCCCAACGCCGCGAGAAAATCATGTGCGGATAACCCCAGAAGTAAGGGGACCACAGCAGCTCAGCCATATATAGGGCTTCCCGGTGACAGGCATAAGGTTATGCTTTTTTAGTCCAATGCGTGTTTATCCCCCCTTCATACGACTAGTTTGCATACCACCCAAAACGCTGTAAATAGTCATCACAAGCTCGGCTGATGGCGACCAAACAAATAAGTGATAGCATTACAACACAGCATAGCGGTCAGGGATGAGTTACAGCATGTTTCTAGCCCGGCGTGACACCGGATTGCCTTAGTTCTCCATATGCTTAGCAAGATGTCGCAGAGGCAGGAAATGCAGGCGCATTCCAGTGGCTTGACATCTTTCTTGAAATTCCCTACTACAGTGTGCCACCATACCAGTGCGTTATTTCATTTTTGAATACATACACATAATATACAACATAAGACAATAAAATAATATTAATACAAATATACAAAAACTAGGTAGTATAAAATATAGTAATTATCAATATTAATTTTCTCATATAGATACACTATAATATAAATGTAAAGATCATTGTATCAACAAGGATAGAAACCAGCCACCAAACCACCCCAAAACCCCCATTTGACAACGAATACATAGAGAGACAGACAGCCACACAGCACAGAGATTACCAGTATTCAAAGAGACAGTAGAGACCACAAGTAGCACAGGCAGAGGATTGAACCCACGCTGTCAGGCACAAACAAAAGGAGTGTGAAACGGAACAATATATAAATAGATGAAAATGACATAGCTAAAAAAAATTCAACCGCTAATGATACAGGGACTCGGGTGAAAGCTACCAACGAAAGCTAATATATCACTCTGCTCACTCAAAGTTACATTGGTTCTGTTATCCCACATTTGTCCAGTTTATGTGTATTGAGGCAATTATGGTCACGATTTTAAGTTCGGAAAATGAGCAAACAATCACCATATTATCCAACAGATTTTTTTCAAGCGGACCCTAAACAGTCAGCAATTCAAAATAGTTAATTTTTTTTTTTTTTTTTATGTGCACCATTGAACTCAGGATGCTCAAAAGCATGGGAAAAACTGTATCCGCTATATTTTCCGACATAAGTACAATTTTGCGCCACCCTTACAACCACACACCAAAATTTAAACACAATTGTCTCAGCCATTTCCGGAGATTATAATAGTGGTGTGCACGTGCAGAGCCACACCAACCCTGACTTGTGGAAAGGTGGCGGCTGAGAGGTCCCTAACCACTCACCAAATTCGAACACAATCGGTTCAGCCGTTCCTGAGATAAAGAATAGGGGTGTGCACGTGCGCACGTGCAGAGGCACCCAACCCTTGACTTGTGGAAAGTGGCAGCTGAGGGGTCCCTAACCACACACAAAATTTGCTCACAATCTGCACAGTCGTTGCAGAGTTTTTATGAGAAAACACTTTTCAACGCCCCTCACGCGGCAATCACCACGCGCAGTGGTAGTCACCCACATGAGTTGGCACTGGTATCCAACAGGGAATGTTGGATGGGGCTGCTCAGCAAAGAAGATCGCTTGTCAATCGAAAATGCGGTTAAAGAGATATAAGCTTCTCAAAAGCGACGCCACGGGTCGGGTCGGGTCGGATCGGGTTGGGTCGGGAGGGACGCTCATACTCAGATTTGTCCCATACCAGGCCATACACCACGGAAAGACGGGCGATCGTAATAAGCGTACAGCTGAAGTTTGTTCGTTGACTCGCGTGCTTTGGTGAAAATGCTTGAAACATATTAATTTGTGTCAGGAGTTCACAAGCTGGAGAGTTTGTGAACTGTAGGTCACGTGAATTGAGTTTTTGAACCCTAGATCACGTGACTAAGACAGACTTGAATTATAATTGCCAGGCTTGATTTTTATCTATCTCGTGCTGCAGCTGGCAGTTGCACACTAAATTGCATCGTTAACTCGCGCTACAAAATTCAAGGTTTGAGGCATCGACTTCGTCTCGGCCACAAACTGTGAATTTTGTCGCGCTCGTCCACAAAGCCATAAGGTATTCACGCCTGTAATATTTGTTATTGAGCTCGCCTTCGGCTCGTCCAATAACAAATCGTTTTCAGACGCTAATCTATTGAATTATAGTAATGGATGATCTTTTGCTGCCAGTAGAGCACGCGTTCTCTTTAGTTGTGCTGATTACCATGTCCAGAAATGACCGATGCGAATATGTTTTGAGATGAAACTGGACCCTGCTAGGGTTCACGGAAACCCTATTTATCGGCTAGATATGGACAAAAGTGTGCGTGTTATGGGTGGATAATATATGCCAATGGGTGGATATGATATAAAAATGTCCGGACTTTTTTCAATGGCGTATGTTTCAGTGAACAATAGTAAACTCCGTTTCAGTGAACTCCGTTTCAATAAACTCCGTTTCAGTAAACTCCGTTAGCTGTACAGGGAGTGATAAAGCAGACTGGACACCCGAACCGTACCATTATATGCTTTCCAGTGGATAACTAACAAAACTATCGACCAGACAGTGTCATATTTGCATAACATTTTTGCATCGAGTTGGTTTCGCACCTCTAGCCCTTTTGGTTCACGAGATGTGAATATAAAAACGAAAAAACATGCCCGAAAATCGACGGATCCAGTCAAAAAAGGCGCGTGCCCCGTCCCACGCGGAGAACCACATTTGGTATGATACTATTCGCCGCTCTTTCCTGTACAAAAGTGTGACAGTTTCATCCTGATCCGACCTATAGTTGGCGAGATATGCGTCGGAAATGTTAACAGTTTTTGCTCCTTTTTAACATTTAAAACCCTCAGGCGCCCCATGTTACATTTGACAATCCTACGGGAACTTTGATCACGCGCCACGCGCTCGCTAGACACCGCGCCGGGATAATGTTGTGCCAAGCAATGCATTATCCACTAAGCTACAATCTGATAGCAGTTGAACTCCGCAAGTGCTTTGAATGAATCGTAAGATATCATCAAATAACATACCCAGCCACCCACATACATACATGACCGGAGCCCGTTTCAGATCGCTTGTTGGACTTTGGCTTCGCGCCTTCGGAGCTCCGCCTTCGTCTTGATCATTATATAACACAAAACATTGATTAAAATTTGTCCGTCCGTCCCGTCCGTCCCGTCCGTCCGTCCGTCCGTCCCGTCCGTCCGTCCGTCCGTGTTGTACGAGTCATCTCATAAACGGGCTCGACTCGACAACGGTAGCAGCCAGGTGTTTGCCATTTAGCACACTGGTCCGGTGTTAGGGACGCGCCATCGATTAACGATTTCGCGTCGCTCTGACAACGTCGTCGGCCACAGCGCGCGAATCGATTGTCCAGATCAGTGTTCGCGGAGGTCTAGATGGCGCCACTATCGCATTGGCAGGACCCGAAAACGGGCAGCGAACGGATTTGTTAGCTATATCATTTAGCTGTCTGCGCATCGGCTGGCAATATACATTGCCGGCATTCTTGCTGGTGGTAGAATGACCTAAAACGTTCGTTGGCTTTGAAGTTGTAGTTCGCAGTTATCCCTTTATGTAGTTAGCACAGGTGTCCGAGTGATGGGGCTCACAAATTAGCCGGTTATATAAATTGGCTGGCTATATAAATTGGCTGGCTATATAAATTAGCTGGCTATATAAATTAGCTGGCTATATAAATTAGCTAGCTATATAAAATTATTGCAGTCCATCTAGTCAATGGTACTTTATACAGTGATGACTGTGGTGAATAGAGCTGGTAAGTGGCCGTCTGCAGCGGCCAGGGAGTGGGATGGCCCCGGGCTGGCTCAAGGCCGGCTGACTAACCCGCGGTCCGCGGCGGGACGAGCCGTTGAACGCGTCGATCAGCTCCTGGCGCACCGACATCTTCACAGAGCCGGAGATGGTGCAGGATGCCACGCGCGCCAGCGACAGGTGCTCCCGCACGATGTCCAGCATCGAGGTCCACTGGGAGACGACCACCACCTTCTCCTCGCCGGCGTCCACGATCGTCTGCACCTCCAGCATCAGCCGCCGCAACTGCAACGCGCTGTCATCATCATCGTCACTATTATTATTTTCATCATTATCATCATCATTATCACAACAAGCATCACCATTATCATTACTATCATCATCATAGTTTTCACTATGATAATCATCATAATTAGCGTTATAATCATCATCATATCACACCATCATTATCATCACCATCATTATCATGACCATCATCACCATCATCATCACCATCACCAGCATCATCAGCAGACGGCTGCGCCCTGCGCCCTGTGTAGGTACTGGCACTGCAACAGTCGCGCTAACACAGTGGTTGTCGGCGATAGTACCGAGGTCCTGCCGCCGGCCGCGACGGCTCGCTCAGGCATGACGACGCGTCCAGCGCGCCCTGCCAAGGTCGGCAAAAGCGCCCCTCAGCGTCACTCCCGCCGACTTCACGGTCTGATGACGTCATCTACCTGAGACACGGCCGTCAGTAACGCAGCTGTCCACCCCGGCCGACTCACGGTCTGATGAACGTCATCACCTGTGCAGACTGGCGGCCTCAGTAACGCAGCTGTCCACTCCCGGCCGAACTCACGTCTGATGACGTCATCACCTGCAGACACGCCGTCAGTAACGCAGCTGTCCACCCCGGCCGACTTCACGGTCTGATGACGTCATCAACACCTGCAGACACGCGTCCGTCAGTAACGCAGAAAGCTGTCCCTGCCCGGCCGAACCACGGTCTGATGACGTCATCACCTGCAGAACACGGCCGTCAGTAAACGCCAGTCTGGCCACTCCGGCCGACTCAACGGTCGATGACGTCATCACCTGCAGAACATCGGCTCGTCAGTAAACGCCAGCTGTCCACCCCGGTCCGACTCACGGTCTGATGACGTCATCACCTGCAGACACGGCCGTCAAGTAACGCAGGCTCCCACCCCGCCGACTCACGGTCTGGATCTTTTTTTGGTGGTGACGTCATCGACCGTGCATTGACAACGGCCGGCATGAACGCAAGCTGTCCACCCCGGCCGACTCACGGTCTGATGACGTCATCACCTGCAGACACGGCCGTCAGAGGGTGGACAGGTGAGTCACTGGACTGAGCACAGCTGCAGCTCAGCCGCCAGCGATGTGGCCACAGAGGGAGAGAGATGGGAACGGGGTCATACGGAACAGTCTGCAGCATACCGGTACCTGGGGAAAGGAGCTCATGAGTCTCATTGGCATCAAGTTCGACTGGCAGCAGGCCAGGTACTCCGTCAAAGTTTCTGTTTGATTGCAGGTTTGGCCGAGTATCGCCCTCCGAGCACAGCACCATGGAAGCAAAACAGGCGGGTAATTTGCCATAAAAGTGGTTCCACGCCTCCCGACGCTTGGTATGCTGTTTCGCCGCTGATTCACACGGAGATTCTCTCTGCTGATTCACCGATAACCTGTCGTCTCCGGCCCTGTCCCGCCCCAGGAGAGCACAGCGACCCCCGGCCACCGGCAGCAGTTGGTCAGAGCTGCCGGTGACGGAGG
>VOPJ01008599.1:0-26157 GCA_014673585.1 Semibalanus balanoides | reverse complement strand
TGCTTTTCAAAATAATTATGACAACTATATTTTCACAACACGTTACTTGCTCCATTTATTGAGCGCTTCAGCACCAGGCAACGGCAGGTAATAAAACAAAATCGAACAGGGATCTAGACTGTTTCCTGCCAGTGACATATCCATAAATTTAACGTGACCAATCTATAAGCCAAAGTGTGAAACTATTTCTCGACATATTTGGCCATATATGGTCGTTAGGTCGCAGTGCCAAGGGCGGATCCAGGAAGGGGGGCAAAGGGCCATGCCCCCCCAAACCACCCAAAAATCGGCGCAAATTTACACATTTCCTGAGTTCTGTCGTAAACTAAGCCAACTTTTACTAGAGAAGTTGTTTAAATCAGTTATTGATACATAAGCAAGCGAAATCCGATGAGTTTTCAGAATTATGCGATAATTTTGGGGATTTTCCACCCCAAACTGTCAAAATCACACTTTCTGGATCCGCCTATGGCAGTGCTACGCAACAGCCGCTTAAAAAAAGTTTTTTTTTTGCGACCGCTTACAATGCACCAAACTCTAAAATTAGAGCGCCCTATACGCATCCCAAGTCCTACGTCACGGGCGTAAACAACTGACGACGTAATGTTAAATAATAAATGCCATAGGCCATAAGTTGTTCCTCAATTTATCGGAAAACGGCTGAGAACTCAGCTATGTGAGATACATCACGTGCAAGAAGGATATTTGGTTTATGTTTTGAAAAATAAAAAGGTACACTTATTGTAAGAAATAAGAGAGTTTAAGCAAAGAATAAGACACGTTACGTTCCTGGCGCACTTGTGACAAAACATTTCCTAACAAAGCATTTGAGTTTTCAGCCGTTACTACGTCTTAAAATGAAGTCATATTACGTATCACTGTTGATTTTTTCATACTGTAGTTGTTTTTGTCGTGTATTTTTATTTAAAATAACGAAATTAAATAGAACAAAGGCAAAAAAATATGTTTTTATGTTTCCAGGAAAATTACTGAAAATTATGACGTATGAGAATCACTTAAAACGAATTACGAAGCAGCGTTAGCTTAAAACTAGCTTTAAAACCTCTTTAAAAAATAAATACAAATTAGTCTGATTCATTCCGTGGCCTCTCAATGCTAAATTCAACTTCATTTAACGGAAATTACGTCTTATTTGTTGTGTCTATGGCCTTTTAACACTACGCAGTCAGTTGTTTACGCCCCGCCGTTAGCTGATTATGTCATATGACGTCACGACTTGGGATGCGTATTTTTGGAGCATTTCCCTACAGTGTCCTCAACTGAGCTAAAGCAGGTCAAACACGCGCATCTCAAGCCTCAACAGAGGATGGCAATCTTGAGAGAGAACATCATTCCATTTGCGCAGCATGAGTTGACCTTGGGTCGGTACGGGCTACGGGGACCACCCTGAAGCGAATTAACCAAACTCTCCGTATGTAGCCAGAGTACGATTTCGCGCCAATCATCCTTCCCAAAGATCTCTGTATTTACCAGATCCACCATAAAACCGTGTGGGCCTAGCGAGAAACGAACGGGGTTAACCATTGCCTCTGCGGATTACCACCTTTCTCGGATGAGCTCGATTGTCAAAATTACCACAAATACGACAACACCAATGCCTGATAACTTAACAATAGCCCCTTAAGGAAACTATCCATTCTGTATAGCTAGTTCAGCTGTACTGTTCAGCTTTTTATTAGAGAGACTGAAATCAAATATCACTGTGGACAGAAAGACTAACGCGATTTCAAACCAGTTGCAGACGAGATGCGAACTCATATTTCATCTTCACGAGGGAAATAAGAGATTAGCGGACAGGGCAATGCTGTCTGCGAATCCAAAACCAGATACAGCATCGTCTGCCAGACGGAACTTCGGTGTTCGTAGCCGAGCTGCATGTTATTTATATGGCTCTCAAAATTGTACGACGTTCTCGCTCACCTGATTCCGTTATTTGCTCCGATTCCAAGTCTGCGCTGCAATCAATTGTTTCTTTTCCATTTTCACACCAACTCCATTTTCGCATACGGAGCTTACATACAACACTATGTCATGCTGGGTACAACATAGTTTTTCTCTGGGTGCCCAGCCACTGTGGCATCCAGGAAATGAACTTGCACAGGACTACTATGCAAACGCTCGCTAACGCTAGACGTTATCACCCCCGTACATATAATTCTCGATTCAATCAATCTGATCTCCGACAACGTCCGCGCTCACTGGCAAGACACAGTGGCGACAAATGCACCAATGACAAAATCCGCAATATTAACCGGTTACAGAAGCTTGGAGCTCCTCTTCGCGGAAAAAAATGGCACGAAGAAAAGGTCCTGTGTTAGATACGAATTAGGCACCACATTGCGACACACTCTTATATTTTTCACTCAAAAATCCTCGCCCCACGGTGCGTCACCTGTCGACGAAACTATCACGGTTCCACACCTTTTACTTCGTTGTCCAATATCAGTTACACAGACGTATTCTCCAGGATTACGGTCAAACCCATGACGCTGACTTTTCCCTGTCTACAGTTGCTCGGTGATTCAATTATCACTGACTTGATAAATCTACTTTTCGACTTCTTGCGTGGTACGAATCTTTTTCAGGAACTCTAGCATAACGATGTGAAAATATTTTCTTTCCAAAACATGTCAATGGCACGAAATGGCCTGAGCAGGCTGAAGTGCCGAACCAACAAAATGTCAAATGTCAAAAGTTTAAATTTACTTTAACCTGGGTCTGATGGCTGCTGGCCACCGGGTATGGGACGGCCCTCGAGCCGTACCATGGGAGTTGGAGGCCTTCGGCATGGCGTGGCTCCCCTCGCAGCTTCGTCCTGCTAGTGAGGGCCTGTTCATGAGGCAGCTGCCCGGTCAGCGGCTCTTTTTACCTACTTTACCCCTTCTCTTTCTATGGCTGCGCAATGGTTCGTTAGGACCGAAGCGGTCACTCCCTAAACCAATAGAAAACAAGTTTATTGAAAATGTTACGAACATTGATACATTCTCAGCGAAGAGAAGTGGTTTTCATAATAGAACCTCGAGACATTATATGTGAACGGAATCTCGGCGGAGAATGCTCGCGATCTACATTGGTCTCAAAATTAAGTTAATGAGAATGTTACGCAACACTGCTAATTTCTCAGCAAGAAAAAATGGTTATTCTTAATAGAAACCTGAGACTTGTCATGTTGTGAAGCCGTCTCCAAAAGTGCTGGCTCTCGGCAGAGACAGGATTAGCCTGTATGGTCTCCACTAAGAACTCTTACTGAGTCTCGAGCGTCCTCAGTATATGTTTGACCCACCGTGATACAAAACTTTTGAATATCGTGATTTATTTCATATGTCTAATAACACAAAAATAACGCCAACCAAGTATGCAAAAATAACAACACACAGTAGCAACATTCATGTCATATGCCGACGCAAGTGAGTAGAGAAAACTTCCCAAGAGTCAACATGACATAACAGCAGGAAAGAGTATGCCATCGTTATTTTTTTATTTGCTGCATTGGCTCTAGAAAGCGAAAAGAAACTTACAAAACACAAGCAACGTTCTGAAAGCTCATCTGTAATCTGAAATATGTTTTCTTAACAGAAATGCCTTCCTGGTATTTCTGAAAGATATCAAATATGACTTACGCGAGTGTTGCGAGTAAATTAACTGCTTAATTTATCCAACAGATCAGTTTCGCAACCAACAACCTAACCCACAGTTTGCTGACTGCAACTTAGAGCCTTAAACTTCACCGAGTGAGTCATTACACCTGAATGTCTTATCAGCTGAGGTGAGACTGAGCATTGGATGGAATTAGGACAACATGGCCTCCGTCCACAACACAGCCAGAGTGCAAAGACTTTGTTGCAGTTGGAGACGTCCGACAACTAATTAATGCATCAACACTTTTAGAGCTGGCGGAAGTGGGGTCAGCAGACTCATGCCTTGGTCAATTTTCACCTTGTAACGTACGTTGTTCAGTTGCAATAGTGATTGTTACGTGGCGAGAACTTAAAACGACGACACAAATTGTTCGGTATGTAACATGTTTAACAACAAATCAATTCATATAACAGCAAATTCATTACAAATACTACCACCCCTAAAAACATCGGCACCTGTGGCGATACTTCGACCGATGACTAAGCCCGACACCTGGACAGACGCTGAGGCTATGACTAAGCCCAACACCTGAGCAGACGCTGAGGCTATGACTAAGCCCAACACCTGAACAGACGCTGAGGCTATGACTAAGCCCGACACCTGAACAGACGCTGAGGAACAGACGCTGAACAGACACACCTGAACAGACGCTGAGGCTGCTGACTGCAGACTGCTGCTGACGAGACTGCTGCTGCTGCAGCCCCGGGCTCTGATAACCCAGTCTGTGGCTGCAGGACGCAGTCTGCTGCAGGACGCAGTCTGCTGCAGTACCTAACCAGTCTGTGGCTGCAGCTCGGGCTGGTAACCGGGTTCGCTGTTGGTCCTGAGGCTGGTAACCAGACGGCGTCTGAGACTCAGGCTGGTAGACAGACTTTTGTTGATCTTGAGGCTGGTAACTAGGCTGCTGTGGACCCTGAGACTGGTAACCAGGTTGTGTTCTGGCGCTCAGGCTGGTAACCCGGCTTCTGTTTACCCTGAGGCTGGTAAGAAAGCTGCGTCTGAAGCTCAGTTTGGTAAACATTCTGCTCCTGACCCTGATTCTGGTACCCAGTCTCCGCCTGTGGTGCAGGCTGCTGGTAATCAGTCTGTGACCGAAGCTCGGGCTGTTGGTAATCAGTCTGTGACCGAAGCTCAGGCTGCTGGTAATCAGTCTGTGACCGAAGCTCAGGCTGTTGGTAATCAGTCTGTGACCGAAGCTCAGGCTGTTGGTAATCAGTCTGCTGCCGACCCTCTGACCCCTGGTGATTGAGCGGCCTCTGCTGACTCAGCCCACCGTTCTCCGCCTGAGGCCTGTACCCACCCCTCTGCCCTGCCCTCCGTCCTCCATCCCGGCGCGCAGGGTACTGCGCCTCGCCGTCGTACCGCACGTCAGCGATGAAGCCGCTCTGGCCGCTGACGCGGTAGTTGACGGTCTGGATGCGCGAGTCGGGAAGCTGGACGTAGTAGGTGCCCTCCGTCTGGTCACCGCGCCTGGCCTCCCGGTGACCGAAGTCAGCTCCGTCGGCGTTTTTCACGCCCCACTGGTACTCGTACTGAGCCGGCCTCTGTGGCAGCAGAAGACGAATGCAAGTAGAAACATGTTGTGGAGTTTACGGTGAAGGCTGTGACAGAAGCTCAAGTTAATGTTACGGTCACTCATTTACAAAGTTGAAAAATATAGTTTCAAGTAGCTAACTCATAAAGTGCTCAGCAGAAAGGATCAGACCATTGAAAGAATACGATGGCAAAATGTGCTGCGTTAAAGTAAGCGACTTCAAAGGCGCAAGAGCTTGTCGTTCCTTCTCTTAAGTTTCGACATTCCAATCCACACAATTGAGCAATGATTTATATTGCTGCATACAAATCCTGTCGATAATGCAATGCAGCCCAATATCACGCTCCAACAAATCAGGCGTCTCACCTCTATGGTTACTGCAGGGTTGTAGGCTTGCGGCTGTTGATTAGTGCGTTCCCTCTGCTGGTTTCTGGCGTTATACTCGATGTTTCTCTGAACTTCCGCTGCACGGGCGGCACCAGACAGGGCCTCGAAAGCCGTGCGGTAGCTCTGCTGAGGCTGATGGCTGAGCCCCTGTTGCGGCGGGAGACGGGAAACGGGGCGTTCCTGCTGGGGAGCCGCGGCCTGTGTGTAGCCAGATTGAGAGACTGAACTGGAAGCGTAGGTGGGCTGCGGTATGGGACCAGAAGAGAAGTTTGGCTGGGGTGTGGGACCAGAGGAGTAATTGGGCTGGAAGTCAGGCCCGGAAACGTAGCTTGGGTCGGGTTCAGGACCGGAAATGAAATTTGACTGGGAGTTGGAGTCAGAAACGTAGTTCGGACGAGGAATAGGTGCAGGAATAGCAACAGGTGCTTCAACGTTGTAGTTGGACTGGGCATTGGGCGCAGCTACGACTTGCAGCAGCTCGGGTTGGGGTTCGGACACGTAGCTCTGGACTGCGTTATATCCCCCTTGTTGGGAAGCAGGAGTGGAAGCAGGAGCGTTATATCCCCCCTGTTGGGAAGCAGGAGGAGCGGAAGCATACCCGCGCCGCTGCGACTGAGGGTTCGGGGTAGGCTCGTACCCATCTCCCCGTCCACTGGCAGAGGGGAATCTACCCGACTGTCGCGGCAGCGAAGCGAGTCCGATCAGGGACTGAGGAGCTCCACCGAAGGCATCTCTCACTCTTCCCTGGGCTCCGGAGTACTCTGCAGTGCCGAAATTCTGACTTCCGGGTGCGGTGTACCGCTGCTGGGGAGGACTTGACTGGAGCACATTCGCCTGATACGGGGTAGTAGGAGTGCCCTGACGGCGCTGCTGTGTGCGGTCCGGCAGGATGTCACCGTAGGACGGAGTGGGGACTGTCGGCGGACTGGGGACCGGCGCGGCCGAGTACGCTGTCGGCCCAGACCCGGGCTGTACGAAAGGCCGCTGACGTTTGTTACGGCCGGCAGCAGGCAGACCCGCTACTGCCTGCAGCAGTATACAGGCGGCCAGGCTGATCAAAACGGTCTGCAAATGGAGAGACAGACAGAGGGGGATAGAAACAGAGGAGATGAGCACAAATGTTACGATTATAAATGATACATCCAGCGACGAGTAAACACTGTTCATGGATGACTATAATCATACGATTAATCCACGAGTCACTGGGGGCTTTTTAAGCTCCCCCCTGAGGAATATCTAGAATATCTCACGAGCTAATGCAGCTATCAACGCCAAACTTGTAGTACCTGTCCGGCCAACGTTTTTACACCTTCGGTGCAAAAATGTAAATTTGATATATTTCTTAGACATAGCGAAGTTAGTAACGTCACTACACAATATTTCGACACCAAAATCAGCTAAATTTTTAGAGACCGAACAAATGCCATCTACTAGACAAAATTGAATCCGAAAACGAGAGAAAAAATAAAATGCCAAGTGCTACAACATGGACATATCTTTTTGTAATGATTTAGATCCACAAAATTTCAAAAACTAACTTTAAAATGGCCCAAAAATACAACCTTAAAAGATATTTATAAGACCGAAAAATATGTCAAGGAACTTTACATATTACAGAGCCAACTACCATATCAAATTTTCCAAATATCACTTTTTTGACAAGTGATGACATTTTAAGGTAATAGGTATGGGTAACTCTGACGTAATTTTTTTACCAGATACAGAAAAATAAATGTATTTCACTGTATTTCTGAGACTAAACTTGTCTAGATAAATATCTTAATTATTTATTTTTATCCTTTTAAAATTGTGACCTCTTGTGACCTGAATTTGACCTTTCCTTTGCTTTTACTTCACATACATTAAGTCAGGCGGTGGTTCTACACCACAAATAGTCTATAAGTCATGCGTTGCATGACTTTCATTTATACTTTTTGGCAAAGTGACGACTTTAACCCTATTCCCTGCGGACGGCCAGAATTACGTCAACCTGCAGGGGGGCGGATTCTGCCCCCCAGAGATTTCAAGAACCGCTTGGCCGATTTGGATGGGATGAACACCATTCGATTCGTCGTGACGTAATCTCTGTTTAAGGATCCAGAAAGTTTCTTTTTTGCTTAAGAATGGGGGGCCAGGGGGCAAAAAAATACGAAAATTGTGTTTATTTTTTGAAAGGTTGTTGCGACCATGTGATTCGACTGATATTCATGTACGAAACTTTTTTGAGCTTCCAATGTAATGGTCTTAAATATATTAAAGGGACAACAACCAATATGAAAAATCATAGGCGTACTCAGGGATAAAAATATAGTAATTTTCTGATAACATTAATGTGCTGTTTCTTGGATGCTTGGGACGATAAGAACGCCATATGTGGACTTTTTTGTTGTTATTTGTTAAATGTAACAATACTGTGCATATAGGCGGATTCCAGGATAAACAACGAGGGAGGGACCATGTGCGGAACGCCTTTTATCATCTTGCTTATTTGAAGTTTGACCCAAATTGACGAGGATTATCGCCTCCCATTTTATGTACCTGAGTTCGCCTCTGCCCCAAAATATGTATAATCCAAAATGATGCATGATTTTTATCGTAACCATAGTTTCGGACCCTTTTATTCACGCAAAATACGAAGGAAACATGCGCTGCACAGCCGCATTCGTAATGACCTCCCCAAAACTTGAGCCTAGAGCCGCCTCTGTTGGGACGATTTTTTCTCTCTCAAAATTTTGACTCAACACGCATCATTCAATTATATGAAAATGTATAAAAGTTTCAAGACGAGAGACGTAACGGTTCAGAAGCTGCAGGCGAAAAACTACCGGGGTAGAATTTGCCCCTTGCAAGGAATAGGGTTAAAATACCTGATTTATGTGATCTGACCCCTTGACCTTGACCTTTTGCCAACAACCCCCCTTAAACCCATGCAGGATGTGTATTATACCTTTTTGAGCACTCTGGGTAATCATGGTTCTTATCAAAAGCTTTTAACGGAAAGTATGACCCATGAACTCAAATAGCTCGATTTTGACCTTTGACCTGACCTGTGACATCACCATTGATCTCTAGGGCAACGCAAATTATTTTTCATCTAAATTGTTTGATTGGCTATCGATTGTCCTTTGAGTCAGCGCGATCGTGCTTTTGGTTTCGCAAATATGAGGGGGGCTAAAAAAAGCCCTCCGTGAGTAGTGTTACAGAAAATACCCCAGTGACTGCCGGTTTAGAACTATGGAAGGCGATACAATTCAATGCGATAAGATATACAAATAATAAAGTATTTCGGTAAAACGGATTCCATTTGTATAACATTAAAAAAATACATAAGTAAAACTTCGCATGTCACTTTATTATATACTTTTATTTTGTTTATATACAGTTATTTTATTACATATTATTGCAAAAACACATACCTTTATGTGTTTACCAAAACCTTCAAGTTTTCTGTCTCGCTATTGGACTCTGTAGCAACATCACGCAATGCTTGTCACCCTTACCTTCCACATGTTGTCGCTGAGCCGATCGTGCCGAGACACTGCATACAGCAGCTGCAAGGTACCGCCACTTTATACCGTCACCACCGCCCGCCACTTTCCATGTGCTCCCGGCAGTCATCGGCAGGTCACCGATCACCGGAACTCGGGTCACCGGAAGCGTGCCCGCCACGCCCCGACATGAGCTGCACGCGTCTGCTCGCCGTGTGACCGTCGGCCGAGGTGCTAAGGCGTGCTGCACCTTCCGGGTGTTGTCATCGGGAGAGATGGTGAGAAGTGGTGCAACAGCTGTTCAGCACCTTGCATTCAGAGGTTTCAGGCTCCATTGGTTAGAGGGTTGATGGCGATTGAAAAGTGGTTGTATGATTGAAAAGTATCATTCTTTTTCAATTTTCAAGCATTCAATTCAACTACTAAAACATTTTGACCTGGTAAATATCCTGACGCTGCTTGCTGCTTCTGGTGATGACAAGCGAGCTCGAAGCGCTCACTCGTCTTTCCGTGGTATATAGGACAAATTTGAATATGAGTGTCCAAAAAGTTGTTGAGCGGGGGGGGGGAGAAGCGGGCCATCAGCCTTCAGTCAAAATTGTTGCCAGCGGGGGGGGGGTAGAGCGCAATCTCAACCCCAGCAGCTGCATGTCTGGCCGCTTTTTAGAGAGGCAAATCATGTTTCAGGATCTTGGGTGGGGGAAATGGGTATGTCCTAAAATGTCCCCCTGGAGCCGCCAATGCCTACCTATAGTTCGTTTTATTTGTATTGGCACATTCAGGGGCGTCACCGTTTCTTTTGTACTGGGGGAGGGGGAGATCGGCTGAAATGGCAAAATAATTTATCTACATTTTGATGATTGCATTTAAGCCTTCGCAGCATTTTTAATGTGGATTTTAATGGCAGGAACTTGTTATTTAGCGCCGCGAAGCGTCACGAGATTGTAACCTGATAAAATCCAGAAATAGAGGCGGTGCGTGGGCCATGTAGAGGATAATAAGCTAAAAATTGCATGTATTCAACTCAGCGTTACGATGAACTGAAGACGATAACGATGGCTTCGTTACGACGATGGCCACTGATGTGACACCGCAAAGGGCGTGAAAATGTTAATTTAAGGTCGTGGGAAACGAAATTATAATATTAAAATCAGACCGTGAGTGGAGCCAATCCTCAGGTAACCCCTTTTCCTGGTTGCACATCTCGACAAGATAACAAAATGTAATGTATCATGCATGCAGCTTTTCATATACTTTAGCCTCGGATAGTAAACCACGATGACCACTGGCAGTCAGTGCTCAGTAGTAGGTACATATGACCAGTACATATGACCAGTAAGACGCCTTAAACGGCGAAGGACGAGCGAGTCAGAATAAATCGGCGTCAATTTATCACCCGCCCAACGGAGGTTCGTTTTGTGCAACGCATGCTTTTGAATTATTTTCGCTATGTGTTGTTTTGCCGTCGCAAATAGATCCGAACCAAATCGATACTTTAAACTAATTAAGTTTTGCAGCGTTATTTTAAATTTGCAAATATAAGTTTCATGTTTGAAGACAAAAATTCATTTTGGGTGGGTATTAGATGGATTTGATTGCGCTTTACAGCTACATCATTTGTATCGCCTAGCACCCTTTGGTTTTGAAGCTACGGCGGTATAATTAAGGAAACATTATAAAATCGTCAATAAAAATATTACTGACAGATTTTAACACTGAAATACTGCATGCAAACATANTCGTTGTTTGCGTTTTTAGATAGATCGAGAGCCATTTCAGTGCGGTACTTGATAAGTGATACGAATGGTGCAGCTTGTGAAGTAACAATCAATGGTTTGCGGTTTGAATGGCCCCGAGTAGGCTGTGTATATTACATCTATTTGGACGCCGTGTGATTGGACTCCCAAGCTGTTTTTAGAAGACTAGCTAAATTCGTAGGAATGGGCGCAAATTGACCCAAAGGTGTCGGCGCGCCCTTAAACCCCAATAAACAAACAAACTAAATTCGTAGGAACCAGAAAGCCGTGTTGTGCATGTGTCAAGGCAGGTTTAATGTGATTTAGAAGATTGTCCTCTACTACTCTTTCCAGGATTTTCCTAACAGTGGCAGGAGGGACACTGCTCTGTAGTTCGAAGGTGACCTTTTTACCCTTTTTTAAGAATGGACACCATGTTGGCTTCGGTGCTTCTACTCGGGAAGACACCCTTCTGCACTGACAACTTGAAAAGGATTGCCAGGGGAACCGGGTGATCAGAACATTCCTTGATTATCCGTGCACTGACGTTATCGGGACCACACGCCTTATCGGGACCTAGATCTTACATGGCTGATATAAGGGCGGCATCGGAGACGGCGAGTGGCTCAAGGATGGATAGGGCATACGTGGTACAGTAGACGCCGCTTATTAAGCCCACGGTTAATACGCCCAGCCGCCTATTACGCCCAACTTGGCTTGGTACGGAATGCACCATATTACCATAACGACCATACTAGGAACTTCGGATAAAGCGCCCATCGGTTATTAAGCCCAGAAATGCTCGGTCCCAAGGTGGGCTAAAAGGGAATGTTTCACATTAACATAAGATTTGAGTTGAGATGGCCAAGTTGTTGGATTTCCATTTGAAAATAAGTATTGTAGAAGTTAAACACCCACCAGAGGTCTAATCGAGTAAATTTGAGTTTGGTTGACATCTGCAAAAAATAAGGCCTAAGTGTAATAGGTAGCCTCGTAAAGCCGATGTCGTCATCCTTTACAAATGGTTAATGAAAGTAGACTTGTTTTACATTTGGCTATACATTAGCCATAACAGTCATACATTTGCAGCGTGAGTTTTTTCCCATATTTCCAAAAATCTTCATATGACGTCCATCAGCCCAAATATAAAACTTAGTTTTTCATGAAATTTGAGCACTGTTGTGAGAAATAAAAGTCAGAATCGTGTCGCAGCAATTACGTTTATATTTCCACCACAAGCGGCGTACATTGGACAACTTTCAGAGAAGTGAAACATTCCCTTTAATGAGTGGCGTCTTCTGTAGCATCCTACGATGCTTCCACCTGAGATGCAATTACAAATCAAAACTCAACATGTTTGCTGTTTGGCAAGAGCTTTTGGAAGTGCTAAAATATTATTTATGTGGATCTTGTTAATGTTACAATAATTGTCAATCTTACCGCGCGACGGCGTTGTCATATTATTGGGAGAAGAAACTGGTGACGATTCTGAATGGTAAGGACTGTTTCAGCTCACACACACACACACTCATTGCATGGCACAGCGGCATGACTTCACGAAGTGGGGACCAGTGGCGGATCCATAATTCCCATTGAGGCGGCTGTAGACCTGGGGGTGCCTTTTTGGCACCTGAGGGTGACGCCTTGTATTTTTTATCAGAAAATATTTTTCCCACTATTTTTTTTTTTGTGGGGGGGGGCAAATCCCAAAATGCGCAAATCCGAGATATTCATTTTGAAAAGGATGACATTTTCTTGCTTATGACGTTTTATATTTGCAATTTTCATTAAAAATCGATGTTCTACGATTTTAAAAACATTTATCGTTTTTCCGACAAAAATTGCATGCCATGACTTCAATGCAACGTCATTATTCCCAAGGTACCTGCTATATCGAATCGATTTAATTGAGATTCGAGATCGAGGGCGCACTTCAGAATTTCGGGGCACCCTTCCGAAGTTTGAGGTGCTTTTCGGGCATCCGGGCTCCCTCCCCGGAATTGGAAGTGCCCTCCGTGGGTTTTGGGGCGCCCTGTATGGATTTTGGGACGCCCTCCTCAGATTCGGTGTGCATGCCTAGTCGCGTTCGAGGGCGCGCTTCCGGGTTTCCAAGGGCGGATCCAGGGGGGCCAAAGGGGTCATGGCCTCCCTCAAAGGTCCTGAGACTATGTTTTGCCCCCCCCCCCAAACGGTCGAACATACACTGTAAAAACTAGCTTTGCAAGCAGTCAAAATACAGCCTATTCCACAGATAAAAAACTCGAAAAGATTTCGCGCCGCTTTCGCGGCATGACACAAAGTTACGCAATTGTTTACATGATGGAAATTGGGAAAATGGAAAAATTCATTTCATTAAGTGTCTGGCAGTCTCCCCTTGCGCACATTAGTTCTCTCACTTAACTCGGTTTTTCAAAATCTTTGAAAATGTCGTTTTTTAGTGATTTTTCATTTTAGTTTTAGTTTTTAGGAGCATGAAACACAAAATTTCGGAAATCCGATTTGGCGTTTCCTTATTAAAATGTCATTTTCGATCTTTGTCGCTTTCTGTTTGCAATTTGCTGCAAAACTCTATTTTCTCCTTTTTTACAATATTTACCGTCCTTCCACCATTACTATAATCGTCACTAAAACGTCATATCTACCAAATGACTGAACCAATTTCAGTCAAATTTTGCCAGCATATGTATAATTGTTGTCAACTCAGCTACATAAATTTAAGCAAGATGCTCCGCATGAGTAAAAAGTGATTTCAGAAAACATCAGGCAGGCCATTTGCCCCCCCCCACCCACCTACCAACCACGTAAGCGAGGCATTATTTTCATGCTGGCTAATGTTAAGCTAGCCAGCTTGGCCGAGTTCGAAAAAGGCCGACGCAAACGATATTACGCGAACATTTGGCCCCTAAAAAATTCCTAACTAACCAAATTCGTATATAACATTGGAACCACATTAAAATGCTGCAAAGGCTTTAATACACGCAAACAAAACGGATATACATTTTTTCGGCATTTCAGCGGTCATCCGACCCCCTTAAGAATTATCGGTGACGCCCTTGCGAGTTAATTATGAAATAAACGTGACTTTTATTTACGTGTGTATATGCTACGGAAAGTGGTGTTCTGTGTGTTTTAATGTATTTTTTTCCGATTTTTTTAACGTTTTTTCCCCATTTTTTCGATTTTTTTTTTCACTAAAAAAATGTTTTCACATTTTTGATGTCTGAAATGCCAAATAAGGTGAGAAGCCCAAATCCGCGGAGAAAAAAATGTACCTTTTTGCCAAAAAATGTTGCCCCCCAAACCGAGTGGCTGGATCCGCCCCTGCGGGTTTCGAGGGCGCCCTACCAAAGTTCTAAAGTTTGGAATGTTTTTTTTTAGACATCGGGGTGCACTCCCCGGACTTTGGGGCGCTCTCCATGGGTTTGGGGGCGCCTATGACACTCAGATTGCACCTTCGGCGCAAAACTTGTGCCCTTACACCTTCGGCGCAGGGGCGCCAATTTCCATTGAGGGGGAGGGGGCTGCCGCACACGCACACACACGCACACACACGCACACACACGCGCACACACGCGCACACACGCGCACACACGCGCACACACGCGCACACACGCGCACACACACACACACACACACACACACACACACACACACACACACACACACACACACACACACACACACACCACACACACACACCACACACACACAACACACACACACACATCACACACACCACACACACACACACACACACCACACAACACACACACAACACACAATCACACACACACACGCACGCACGCACGCACGCACGCACGCACGCACGCACGCACGCACGCACGCACGCACACATACACTTTACTGGGCACAGCAGCATGACTAAACGAAGTGGGGACTGTTTCTGCTCAGCTCACACACACTAGTTGCGGGGCACAGCGGCACGTCTAAACGAAGTGGAAACAGCACACCTGCTTTTCCAATGGATCATGTATATCATCGCCAGGGACTCTGTCAAACCCAACACTCTTGAGTTAACGCTATTCACATTGGCCTCTGCAAAGCTACTTCTTGAATATCGCATTTTATTTGTGTAATTAGTTGTCTCGCATTATTTAACCTTAATTTCGTATCCGCCCATCTTTTCGAATTTCGCTCATCTTTTCGAATTTCGCTCGTACTCACAAATCATTGGCTCGCATTTCCTCTCCTCTTTGAAGTTGTTGATGAATTCACAGTTCCCTGGGCGCTATGTGACCTTCGTTGTCGGTCCGCCCTAAAACCCCAATCATCATCATCACATTTCCCTGTAATTATTAAAAGACTGAAAGTACACAAACAGTTAATGGACCAGGAAAGTATATGTATATTTTTGTCTAAATTGAGACCACTGGGCGATACCAGTGGACGAGAGACGTTTTGTCAAGAATTCGTATTACTGTTAATGCGAAAGTACTTGGTGCGTCTGTATGACGTTTGTGGATATAAAATGTCAGCGATTTTTTGTGTAGGAAAAGCGAGACGAGGATTCACGCAGACGGTAGTTTTGTGAATATGAAACATGTCTTGACACCTTTACCGTGTCCTGCGTACAGGGTTGGAACTTAATATCTCTTGGGGAGGGCCCGAGCCCTCCCAATGATTTCAAATTTTAACATTAGGCCTATGGTGTTGCATGGCAAGAATGGAGTTAAAATTAATCAAATTAATTAACATTAGGGCCCCCGACCGATTTCATAAAGTTCTATTACTGTCTGCGTAGTCACTAGTCACTCTCGTTTGTCCGTCTGTCGCATTAGCTCTTTTCCGTGCAGATGAGCTTACACCAACCCGTTCTGGCTGGCAACGCTTCTTTCATCTCACATTTGGGGTTTGCTCTGAGATAAACGCCTCTAGCTCTGTGTTTATATTTTTCTTGAAAAGAGAACCTTAAATGGGTCGCTGTTGTCAGTACGAGGAACACGCAAGGGGTGGTAGAGCGCTTGACCATTTAGCATAGCCCTCCCTCTAACAGGTGATTGGCGTCGTGGTCGTTATGCTTATTGTGCGGTCGCCGCCACATCCTACCGGTGTGTCTGTCGCTCTGCTGTCGGTAACAGTGCCTCGGGTGGCGGGCTATGAACGTCTGGGACGGTGCTGGCTATGCGACCGCTCTCTGCTCCTTGGGCGATCAGTTGTACCGGCTCTGGTTGTTCGAATTGCTTTTGTTTTTTATATTGTTTATGTATTGTTTCTGGCGTGGTTTTCGATTGCGTTTATGTTTTAGTTGTGTTTAGTCTTTGTTTTGTTTGAGTATCATATTTTGTTTGGTCGCGTAACTGCGATACAACTAGGCGATCTGTCTGCCGGATAACGACCCAGCAATTGGGCAGATGTTCCGATTTTCGTGGCGCGTCACAACAGCTTACAACTTCGAAACAAGTAATGATTTCCGTGCAACCAATGCGCATAATTTATTAGTGGTACGTTCATTAGTGGTACATTAGTGGTACCTCGCGAATATTGGGCTGCGCGAAAAGTCCTGTTAGTGAAACTCTTCCTCGCTCTGACATCTAGCGGGGTAAGATTTCCATGATTGCTGGCGCTTGTGTTCGAATACGGCCTTGTCCGGTCACAACCCGGTATGCACTGTCCTGTTCTCAGCTGACCACCGTCGGAAGGGATACACTGGTGGAGCACGTGCCCGATGAGAGCGTGGCACGAATCGCCTCACTGGTCAGTCGTCAGAAGGGAAAACCAAACAAAGGCTCGGCGATACTCAAAGCGTCTTTGCGAAACAAGCACTCTTTGCCCGGTGAGGGAATTTATGCTGACCAATATTTTGCTTTGTTTCCTGACGTGATAGCTGTGCTTGCATCCTTCTCGCACCATGCCGTTTCTCGCACTCAGTTCTGTCGGTGATGTCCCACTGGCCACTGCTAGGTGTTTTGTGGTAGATGCTGATTAGCGATATAATCACCTGGTGCTAGCTTATGTAATTGTAGGTGGTCACTTGTATGACTGGAGTATTTTTGACGTCGGTTTGTGCGTCGCTATATGTTTCCGTTTGTGAGCTTGCTGAACACCATTGAACAGGGAAGTGTTCGTTTTGTTCGCCAGGTCCGCCGAACAATCGCCAGCGCCACCCAATCGGACACACATCGCAGACTGGCAGATTCGCTCCTGCTCGACACACGTAGGTTGACCGCGAGCGTGGGCTGCTCTGACTGTATTTCCGCTCGTCCTACTCAGGCTCAGATCGCCAACAAGTGGGCTGTTAAATCGTCCGACGGATTCACTTGTCAAGTCTAGCTCCAATAACTGGCAAAGGTTTGCAAGAAAATTGTCATCCGTTTCGTGTTGTTGGGCACGCCAATATTTGTCTTCTCGCGTGTGAAGAAAGGCGTGCCTGTTCGTTGTATTTTTGATCACTTCCCATCGGTTTCATGCTTAAATATTGAGGAAAAAACACACTCCCAGATCAAATCAGCTTGCCATGTATGTGACCCGATAAAGATATAAGATTAATGTCCGGGACTTGACGTTTGTCTGTCCTCCTCACAGTCGTGTGCCGGAGTGGAGCGGCAGCGGAGCTTGTGGCGGTGTTCAGTCTGGTCAGCCGGCAGCAGCTCGTCAGAAGTTGGCACCGGCCGCCGCATCACCTGCTCAACACCGGTGGGACGCCAGCAGGGTGGGGTGTCGTCGGCTCCAACACGACACGAGAGGGAACGAAGGAAGACGCTGTGTCTGAATAGCAACGGGGGGCTGGTGGGCTCGTCGGCTCCACACGGGGTGGGGAGGGGTTGAGGTTGTCTGATGGCTGGGGGGGGGGGGGGGTCGTTGGATCGTCGGCTTGACACGGTGTGGGGAGGGATGTGAGCAGTGTGCTAAGATTGCACAATTTGGATGGAAAACGACACTCTTGATAATATTTTTCACATAATTTTCCACATTTCTTACTGTGAATTGTCCGCTTCCTAAATCAAGCTATATTGGATAATGAGTAGGTATACAAATTAAATGACCTTTCCTCGTCAACGAAAAGTTCAAGGCGAAATATTATATTATAACATTAGGGGAATTTTCGGCCACAGGCCATTGTCAAACCGATTACAGCAATACAACACTTAGGTAAAATCTAGCTGCCTTCGTCCTCGAAATATGTCTGTATTTGATAACCCTTACATTGATATTACTAACGCTAATATTATCCTGTGGATGAAAACAACGAATGAGGAAAGTATTGAAATTTGTAATGGCTGTTTCTGATTTATTAGTTATGTCAAAGCCGAGTACATCTTATGATCTATTTAGGCTCAATTTTCCATTCTAACATTATTGTTAGGCTTAATTTTCCACTCTGCATCCTGGCTTCAAAACAATGAGGGTTGGATGTGTTCCCTTGATGTAAGGGTTTCGTCTGATGGCGGGGGTGGGTGGGTCGTCGGCTCGACCGAGGAGGGGGGGGGGGTCTGAGGGTTTTGTCTGATGGCCGGGTGGGTGGGTTGTCGGGCTTGGACATGGCAGGGGGGGAGGTGGTCTGATGGCCGGGGGGTGGGTGGGTTGTCGGCTGGACACGGCAAGGGGGTGAGGGTTTGTCTGATGGCCGGGGGTGAGTGGGTCGTTGGCTCGACACGGTGAGGGATGGGATGTCTGCTGCATGTATGGTCGACTCATTGTTTGGTATCCGTGTAGAGAGTACCTCCCTTGCCCCGGCTGCCACCAATTCGGGAGTATTGTCGGTGCATCGAGCGAACCTTGACGCGAAAACTGACAGCTCCGCTGGCTGGCTATTTATTTTTTATTTGAGAAAATATATTGTCCACACACCCACATGTATGTTCGGGACCGGTTGTGTGCAATATTTGAATCTTCCTTTACGCGGCATGCTTATTCAGGTTCTGTCCAGAATTGACGCGCTAAAACAGCTGAAAAGGCGTTTATGTGTCATGGCTCATGTCCCAGCCAGCCCAGATAGGCTGTTCAGGAGCACGTCATGTCCGATAACAGTGCACTCTGTAACTGATAAGATTGCATTATCCTTAAAATGTTGTTAGCATCTTTGAAATCAACAGCCCTGTAGACGATTTCATATCTCTTCCTTCTCCGTTTCATAAGTGTGCAGGCACGTCAAATTTACCCTGGTCTCGTTCACTGATGATGTATAATGTCATTTCTAGATCTGTCGTATACGAAAGGAGATTTTAGGTCACATTATATTAAATCTATCTTACTATTTGAGAAAGTCTGTCTGTTCATACGGTCCCAGTTAAAGGAAATAGTTCACCTTCAAGTTTCAACATGGGTTTTGAACTGAGATAGCAGTTTTGTAGCCCGTGTTAAAAACCCCTACCTGCAAGTTTTCTGGGCTGATAAGGCTCTCCAGCCAAATATATTTGACTTTTTGTCGAAGGAATGTGGGCCATAAATAAGGAATGTCAAGAATGTGGGCCTCACACCTGGGTAGAGGCTATACAGTAATCTTACGCGACTACTTTCGAATATCTGATTGGCTGAGCAGCTGAGCCACGTTTGACGTTGCGGAAGTACGCAATAGTTTTTGATAAAATGAATTAATGTACGTCCTTCTGTGCTGAATCGGCCGATTGTATGGCTATTTGACCATTATGAAAAGAAGTTGTATTTCAAAATATAGTCAAATCGTGTTTGAAAAAAATCAAAGGTGAACTATTTCCTTTAATTCACGTGCTGAATTGGTGCGGATACCTCCATCCCGGAGATGCCAGTGAATTAGTTGTGCGTTACATAGGACACGGGCTGGTTGGGCGGGGAGGAGAAGGGGAGGGGTTTCTTTTCGGTAGGATACTTCCATCCAGCAGATGCGAGACACCATCCAGAACGGGCATAAAAACGTATGGGTGTATGACAGGTACAGCAACGTATTATAGGTACGACGGGTGTGCCACGGGTAGACGGGTTATCAATCCCTAATTGCTTATCACTGGCTTGCACCACCACTCAACCTGTAATCGCCCAGCGGAGCGGACGGTTTGCACTAGTTTCATCTATGCATGGCATTTTGGCCTATACCGGTGTTGGATTTTTCGTTTCATGACCTGGTCCCCGAGAGTAAAAATCCATAGGTGGAGAGTGCAATTTTCTTGTTGAAAAATCAAAATTGTTCTGAGAAGAAAAAAATACTTGGGAAGCAAAATTTCCTGATTTGTAATGGAGATTAATGATATGCTTGTGAGGAAAATGAAATTGTATTTTAACTTCAAAGTCGGTAAAATCAAGTGGAAAAGAAGCAAATTTCCAGAAAAAAAATGAAGAAACCAAATTATCTGGACATAAGAAGTCAAGAAGGGGCTCAAACTCCTAGGCTGTCCCATACTAATGTGTACTATACTGTGACCGAATGGCCATCTCTTCCAGTCCTCAAGTGAGTCCGTTTACAGTTGCAGGTTCGGTATTACTCTATGATTTTTTCTATTTTCTGTTGAATTGTAAGTGTCCGAATTATGGCATCACATATTCGTGTGGTATTTCACGAGAGAGAAAAAAATGTCACGCTCAAACTTGTTCGGTTCTGGTAGTGAGACTCGCGCTATCAGTAACACCGTATGCATACTGCTTACTACCGCCCAAGAGCAGCACAGTGTGAGATAGATGCAGCCAGGGAAAAAGGTATCTTTGATCCCTGTTGTGGCTGTTGTGTGTAGCTCAGTTCGATGCCTTGATCGTGCATTATTTCCAACTCTACGTTTGCCCAGCACCAGTGTCGGCGTTGGACATTGGTGGCGCCCCAGGTCTGTATCAGAATCATCAGATAGCGCGGATCGGTTCGGTAGATTATCATGCTGATAACTCATTGATTGCACATCGCTGGTTATCATATCGATATGCTCAGGAATGCAGCTATTTTACATTCAAGAGCAGTGTCCTAGGATTGCTTTAGAGCCAGGGTGCAGAGTGGAAAATTCAGACTGAAAAACAGGAAAAAATTGAAATTTCTACCTAAAAAAGAACCTTTTTCAAGAATGTACCCATTTTGCTATTGAACTAAACTTTATGAATTTTCTGGCTTTTTACATATTTAAATAAATTAGTGAAAAAAATATATCTTAAGTTAAAAAGGGGATAATGGCCCTTCAACTTGGGCGAAAGAAGTGGAATATTATTTATTGTAGGGTGTCGCTTTACAATAAAAATTTACAATCCTAGGACACTATTCGAGAGGCACTTCGGTTGTGTTTTGCAGTTGTATCCTTGTGTAAGTTTATTCATGATACACATTGTTTATATCCATGTTATGATGTACTAAACTTTGTGTGTACTTATATTAATGTAATCATATCCTTCAAAATGTTTAAACTCGAATTGCCTCTCACCGAATACAACACTGGTATTTATTTATTGGCCTCGCTCTGTGTGCTGGCTGCGTGTTTGAAACTATGCATTTCCTTCTCTCCTATATTTCTGTTCTCCTATGATTTTAATCTTATTTCTTTACATTTTTAGCCATGTTCACCATTTAAAGCTTATGATTCAACAATAAGTTAGATTATTACGCTTATAATTCATATTTTATTTCTGATAAATATTTTATATTCTTATTTATATTTCATTGTCAACAGAATATATACTTGCGGAAGGTATCAAATGACAAATAATCATAACTCATAGGAAATAACTTCTGGTAACCTGGGGTTGTGACACCTCTGTCAGTCAAATTGCTCGTGTCAAATTCATTTTCATTGAAAATAATGAGACAAACTTTTGTTCAGTCTTCAATTAAGTTATTTTTCGCAATGCCTCTATTTCAATAAATATGTTTGTAAACGTTTGGTTTTGACCCAGTGGTTAAGCGTAATGCGTAATTTATCATTTGCATTTTATTTTAAGAAAACATTTGGATGTGCTTGCATCAGTATTTGTAGAAACTCTGTGGCATAATAGTGAAGCCATCGGTATACGAATTATAGTTTCTCGTCACTTGTGTGATGTCTCTTTGCTTTGTGAATCCCGATATTCACAATATGCAAACTTATTTCAATCATTGAAATCAAAACCATTTCCTCATGCACCGGTACCATTGTTAGGGTCTGTTTCCTCCGCCCCGTGTTAATTGCTGTCGTTGACTGTTACCGTGTGTCGCTGCTGTTGTCTGACTGGTACCGTGTGCCGCTGCCGTTGACTGACTGACTTGTCACCGTGTGCCGCTGCTGCAGGACTTCTCTGGGTCGAACGTTGAGGGCGGCGCCGGGCCGTCGCGGCGCACCCGCTCGGTGGCGCCGGCCGGCCGCCGTCTTCAGTCGACGGCCGCCGCTTCCCTCAGCACCTCCTCGTCGGACCAGAGCGGCGGAGGCCGGCCGGTGCGCGCCGCGCCCACCCTCTGTACGCAGCACCGCCCGCCGCACGTCTGCCGGCGCGCGTCCTGCGACGCGCTACACGTGTGCCGGCTCTACGTGGACGGCTTCTGTCCGCACGGCAACGCTGCATGCCGCTGGGGCCACTTGGTGGCGTCGAAAGACAACCAGGCGGCGCTGTCGGCCCACCAGCTGCAGACGCTGCCCGAGCGCGAGCTACTGTGGCTGGTGCGCGCCCTGCTGCGCCAGACGGCGCCCGTCGAAGCCGAGGAGTACCGCAGCCAGCTGGCCATCTGCGCTGAGTACGCCGCCGATGTGCGCTGCGGTCGGCCTGACTGTTTCCAGCTCCACCTGGTCCGCGGCTGGCGCGGTGGTGGTGCCGCGCCGGCGAGCAGCTGCCGCGGACCACCGGCTGACCGACCCGGAAACGTCATGGTGCTGCTGCGGCTGCGCTGCGCCGAGCTGAGCGAAGCCGAGGTGCTGGCTCGGCTGGCGCGGCGCCGGGACGATGAAGACGGCTCATCGAACGGCGGCGACTCTCAGACGACCGGCATCGGGTCGGGCCACGGCTCAGGTCAGGATCGATCGGTCAGGAGCAGCGACGACTTGGGACCAGTGAGAAGCGACCCAGGGAGTGTTGTCTCCAGTGCACGACCAATCAGAATCGACCCAAGGAGTGTTGTCCCCAGTGCACAACCAATCAGAATCAACCCGAGGAGTGTTGTCTCCAGTGCACAACCAATCAGAAACGACCCGAGGAGTGTTGTCTCAGTGCACAACCAATCGAGGGCGACCTGAGAGTGTTGTCTCCAGTGCAAACCAATCAGAGGCCGACCCCTGAGTGTTGTCTCCAGTGCACAACCAATCAGAGGCGACCTGAGGAGTGTTGTCTCCAGTGCACAACCCATCAGCATCGAACCGACGAGTGTTGTCTCCAGTGCACGACCAATCAGAATCGACTCGATGAGTATTGTATCCAGTGCACCAGGCATTCGCAAGGTAATGCTGAACGCGGCGGGAAACGGCTCATCCAAGCATCTAGGGGAGATGGCACGGGATGTGAACCTGTGCCGACACAATATCCTCCCCTCCCGCTGCGCAGGGGACTGCCAACAGCTGCATCTGTGTCGCCTCTTCGTCGCCGGGATGTGCCCGTACGCTGACCAGTGCATGAGTGGCCACAAGCTACTCAGCTCCTTGCCCAACGCGAAGGTGCTGAAAGAACGCGGACTGGAGCGGCTGTCTGAGGAAGAACTTTTGGATGCGATCAAAGCTGGCTATCTCTCCAGAGTACCGATGTGGAGCGCCCGCTTTGCGCTGCAGGCTCTGTCGTCACACCAGGACGGCAGACTTTGTGGGGAGAAGTGCTTGCGCCTTCACGTCTGTAAGGGATATGTGGCCGGGACTTGCGCAAACAGCAGTGGATGTGGACTCTCTCACAATCTCGTGAGAGCTGACAACGCTACCGTCATCAGACGTGCCGGGCTAAGCTCACTGTCTAACGCCGACATCCTGGACGCCTTGAACGCCCCTTTGGGTGCTAAGGATGTCTGGCAGAGTCTCACCTCCAGTAGTGATCCCGTCGCTTCTGGGATCGTTTCTTTGAGCGATTCTTCTCTGCCAGTCGGAAGCAGCATGGCGAGCGACGGCTCCAGTGCATCGGGCGTCTGTCAGACAACGCCCAAATCCTCGGGAAACGACTCATCCAAGGATATAAGAGAGCTGGCACGGGATTATGACCTGTGTATGAACACAATATCTCCAACCCTCCCGCTGCCGAAGGGGACGCCAACGGCCCTGCACTTTGTCGCCTCTTTCGCCGAATTGCCCGCACTCTAAGAAGTGCAAAAGTGGCCCACAACTGTTGAATTCTCGCACACGCAAGCCATGCTGAAAGACGTGGGCTGGAGCGGCTGTCTGAGGAAGAACGTCTGGATGCAATCAAAGCTGCTTTCTCGCCAGAGTCGCCGATCACCCGATCTGAGCGGCCGCTTTGCGCTGCGGTATGTCTTCCCTTACCAAACGCAAGGACTGGGGCGAAAACGTGTCCTGCCTCACGTCTGTGACGTATGTGCGGGACGTGCGCGGAATGGGTAGTGGATGCGGACTCTCCCATCAGCTCTAACTGGCACCAACATTGCTATCATGAAACGTGTGGGATTGTACCTTTTGCCGCACAAGGAACTTCTGGAAGTCTTAAGGGACCCTCCGGGTGCTAAGGATGCCTGGCTGAGTTTCGTCTCCAGTAACGGCTCTGTCGCCTCTCCAAGCGACTCGGCCGCCGCACAGTACCCCACCAGTGTCCGAGCGGCCGGCCCCGCCACCCGCGGCACCGACGACGGTCCGACGCTGTGCGTGGTGCACTCATCCGGTGGCTGCTGCCAGCGCGCCGACTGCGACGGCTTCCACATCTGCGGCTTCTACCTAGCCGACCTGTGCTGCCGGCCGGACGGCGAATGCCAGCTCGGACACTCATTCGACTCGGCGCACAACCAGCGGGTGTTGGAGCAGCATGGACTACGCGGCGGCTTGCCGGAGGACTTCCAGGCAATGATGGACCAGATGACACAGCGGGCACACATCACGTTTCCCAAGGGCGTTGAAAAGGATGTGCGCATGTGCGTCCCGTACAACTCGAAAGGTGGCTGCAGCGTCCAGTGTGGTCGGTTCCACATCTGTCACCGGTATCTGGCCGGTACGTGCAGCGGGAATGACTGTCCTCTGCAGCACGGTTTGGATGACTCTCACAACTGGCTCGTGCGGGACACTCTGGGTCTGGCGGCGACGCTTGGACCCGACGCCAGCGCTGCCTGTGCGACCGAGCGGGAGCTGATCGAGCTGCTGCGGGCGCGGCTGGGCGTCAATCCGGGGGTGTACGAGGAGCTTCCCGAGTGGGCTCAACTGGCCACCTGCTCTGGCGGCTCCGCGGTCGCGCCGCTGCCTCCTTATGCGCAAGTCTCGAGCCGCCGCCCGTCGCTGTCTCGGGACCCCCCCCGCCGCTGCATCGGTGCAGCCTTTGCCACGGTCTGCCCACACTTTCCTGGCGGGGCGCCTGCCGCCGCCAGCGCTGCACGCTCGGACACCGGCTGGAAGACGGGCCGAACGCGGGCGCTGTGTCTCGTCGCTGGCCGTCACCGAACTCAACCACGACACGCTCGTCGCGGAGATGTACACAGCGTCCCCTGGTGTCCGAAGATCGGAAGTATATGAAAAGCTGCGGATATGCATCTCTCATAACCGCCAAGAGGGATGTGACGTGGATGGTTGCACCAAGATCCACATCTGTCAGAAGTTCGTAGCGGGGGATCATGCAATGGAGAGCGACTGTTGAGCTGGGGCACGTGAAGTGGGCACGAAACCGCAAGCGAGGAAGCTTCCTTTCTATAGGTCTGAAAACGCAGAGGTCCATGAGGTTCTTGAAATGTTGCGCGCAGTTCACGGGGTGCGCTCAGCCTATGCGCCGTAGGTCCTGGTGTCAGACGTGTTTGAGAACAAATATTTGTGTTAATATGAAACTTGCCATCAACTACTAACCTGCCTTTTTGTCGTTTGGCAGCGAAGCGAGACGTCTGTTTTTTCAATGGTTGATTAGCACGTCAGCAAAATGTCGCCTTCTACTTGTCATGTATCGCTGCCTGATTCTCAGTTTGGATGCTTTTGCATGCAAGAAAGCGTTTTCCAATTTGAAGTAACCAACATCTTGTTTAAGTTTCTCTTGATCATGGATGAGCATTGAAGTTGTATTCTCCCTGTTGAACAAAACTGTGTCATTTGAAGCCAAAGCTTACGTGGATACCTTTTTGAGCGGTTTCATCAAGGACTAAGTTATTACGTCCATTTTTTAACATTCATTAAAATGAATGAAAGCAGATTGAAGGAAGAGATGAAAGACATTGTATTGTTTACCTGTAAACAGAGGATGATTTTCACTTTCGTGCGCAGTAGAGCTGCCATCATTAAGACTAAGTTATTTGTACTCATAGCCAAATATGTTTGTCAATTCGCCATGCGGGTAGGTTGTTTCAGGATACAGTATTTGTCAT
>VOPJ01008598.1:0-23081 GCA_014673585.1 Semibalanus balanoides | reverse complement strand
TCTGTGAGTCTCTGAGAGACAGCAGTCGTCACGTGTTCCCGGCAGTTGGGCAGTGCTGGTCTGTGAGTCTCTGAGAGACAGCAGTCGTCACGCAGTCACGACCGACCCATCACACTGTAACGCATGGCGTCACATTGCTCCACGATGCTTCACACGATGTCACATTGATCGCCAGGAACAACGGAAGGTAGCCCAGCAGTGGTGCTCCTCCACGCCTGCAAATCTGGTCTCTCCAGACTGTCCGGATGACTGTCCGGATGACTGTCCGGATGACTGTCCGGATGACTGTTCGGATGACTGTCCAGATGACTGACTTGGTGTCTGTAGACGTCTCGTAACGCTCACGTCACGTCTCCAGCACGTCACCTCTCCTGGCAGACGTGGCACCGCTGTCACCTCTCCTGGCAGACGTGGCACCACTGTCACCTCTCCTGGCAGACATGACACCGCTGTCACCTCTCCTGGCAGACATGACACTGCTGTCACCTCTCCTGGCAGACGTGGCACCGCTGCCACCTCTCCTGGCGGACGGCGCCTGCTGTTACCGAGCCGGGCATTGTTCGGGCGCGACGCAGGCGCCCTCGTGCAGCAGCAGCCCTCGTCGACAGACACAGCCGGGCCGGCAGGTGGCCGCACGCGACTGACTCGGCGGCACTGGCGCCGGGTGGACACTCAGGCGCCTCCACAGCTGGGGTTTCGATCATAGCTAATAGGACTTTAGTCAGCTCACCAACTCACGCCACTTTATACTCTTGGAGCAATTGTTACAGTAGTATGCGCATTAGACAACTCAATAGGGATTAACACTGTACACGGGTACGACTTGCAACATTAATGAAGTACATAACGTCAAAGAGGTGCTGCAAATCAATAGGTGAAATACTGTCAGATGGTTGACTGTTCCGGATACTATATTATTTATAATTCGATTTAGATGGGCTGTGCAGGAAATTATAAATAAAAATTTGATATATTTATGGTTGGAAGCGTTGCTACAATAAGATAGCGCTAGACATGTGAAACGACTTTGTCAGAGGCGACTGTTGGATATATTATGGGACATTCTTGGTTAACAGAAGGCAGCTGCATCTTAGGATCATATCTGTGCAGTTTTGAGTGTTCTGCCAGCAACAATAGGACAACTGTCAGAGGTGCTGCAACATAGGGACACTGTTAGAGGTGCTGCAAATAGGGAACTGTCAGAGGTTGCTGCCAAATAGGGACACCTGTCCAGAGGTCGCTTGCAAACATATGTGAGAACACTGTCAGAGGCGCTGCAACATAGGGGAATGGTCAGAGCGCTATGGTTGGCAACTAGGGACATTACTACTGTCAGAGGTGCCTGCAACATAGGGACACTGGGTCCAGAAATGGGCGTGCATGCAACATAGGGACACTGTCAGAGGCGCTGCAACATAGGGATCATCTGTCAGAGGCGCTGCAACAATAGAGACCACTGTCAGAGGTGTTGCATCATCGGTCACACTGAGCTTCAGCTCGACTGCAGCCAAACTACATGCATAGTGCTGCCATCTATGACAGCCTTGCAGAGGAGCCTATTACGAGCTGACGTACGACTCCGAGAACCTTGCAAAGTCGCTAAAACAGCAACCCACGTGATATTCTTCACAGCTGTTATCTTTTGGAAAATACCCGAGTATTTAACAATCTAAAAGTAGATAAGCTTTAAAGCTAATAGAAAACTCCAAACGGCACAAATATCAATGTAATCGCACATGCATATTCCGAATTGCATTATTTTCATCATTGTTGATGAGTAGGGACATCAATGCCAGTTGTTAAAAGTACAGGTGACGAGCAGCGCCCCCTTCTGACTGACCGGCGCAGTCGGTTCCGGAGAGCCAGTCGACCGTGACGCCCTTCCTCTGGCAGGCGTGCGAGTAGGCCGTCAGCGCCTCGCAGTAGCACGTCTTGCGCTTCCCGCACTCACACATGTCCTGCACGCAAGACCTGCCGAGAGCACACCGTGCAGATTTTACCACACACACCTGATACCATCCCCATAGGACTGCAGAGTTTCAACTTTTTTCTGGTTGTACAAGACGCATTGTCCATTTCGCACATTTTGTATAGCAAATTCCTACTTTATTCCGTTCGTCAATCGATTTTGTGATGAGTGATGACAATACAATTGCGAGTCGACCGCAAGTATAAAAAGTGTAGACAAGTAACAATATTAATGTACAGGTCATATTCATCTTAATGCGTAGTCGACTTTGCGTGCTGTCCGTAGAAGCTCCCTCTTACTTGAAGAATGACGCCGGATGGACCTTTGGATGACAGTCGGCGAAGCGGGGCGACTTGAGCCGGTTACACTGGCGGACGGCGGTAGCTCGAGCGGTGCGGTCGCCGCCGCACGAGGTCGGCTTCCGCTTGCGGTGACGACGCGCCTGCCTTCTGAACTGCGCTAAGCACAGCGTCCGGCCTACCACCAGGGACAGAAAGGCCACAGGACACGGTCATTGAGGTATAATTATACAGACAGTCGCAAAATCAAATCGAGAGGAGGGGAAGAGGGAAGTGAGAAAGAGAAGTGAGGGAGAAGTGAGAGGCGGGAATCATCAACCAATCGATCCCGCCGTCCAAATCATACATGGATACCCCTCACCAAACTCCCCTACAGGCTGCAATACGCGAAACAACTGAGGAAAAACGAAAAAAATGAACTATAACGTGAAAAGGTAGAAGCATTAACGAGCAAAACTGGCATAAATCTGAAAAAGATAATCGGCAGTGATCTGTGTTGAGCTCTCTCTCACCTCCGACCGCCCAGGAGCGGGCGAACCGTTTGGTCAGTTTGACCAGTCGACCACGTCGGGTCGTGAAGTCGTCCGTTTTGTTACCGTTGTAGTTCCCACAGAGACCACACATCTTGCCTTTATACGAAGGCGGGACCCTGACCTGAAGAAAGCTGTCGCCATCCCAAAGAACGCTCACACCTAGGAAAATAAGGGACATTGGTAACAACTCATAAACAATCGCAAACTATGGATTATTGCAGTTGCATTTTGTATTGTTGAAATGTTAATATGTCAGTTGATAAACTAAAATGCAGCAGGCCACCGTTTCATTTTAGTTTGCAAAACATTTAGCGATAAGTCGACAAACTGAAGCTAACAGAGAAGTGTAAGTCTTCGCATATGCCCGCGAAGGCAACTCCATGCATTATGTTTCGCTTTTGAAATTTCATTTTCGTGTTCGTGCTGTATTCTCTATACAGTTCTATAACGGCCGGGTCTTCGATTATACTCTTCCTCCCATAATTTTGGTATAGTTCTGAGTTGCCCAATACACCGATGTGTTAGTATACAACCGCAAGGTTTGCAAAGCAATATTATGTTTACACGCAATGTCTTACCAATTGCACTGAGCTTGACGAGCACATTGTAGTTGTCGTTGGCGTCTTGAACAATGGTGACCTGTCCCAGCTGGACGTGCGGCAAGTCGACAGTCTTGTGGTTGACCTTGACCTTCTTCTTCTGACGTAGAGCTATTCTGAGATCTCCCGCCTGAAACACGATGCTGTAGTGTAAGCTCGTGCTAACCCGTCCGCTTCGCTGGACGATCTATGTTTACAGGTTACATTTTTTTACGTTTTTCATCGTCATATCCGTCATACAACCGAGGTACCTACCCGTCAATGGATCACCGCGCACAACTGTCGTAGTTATTGTGGTTTGAGTCATCAATATTGCGGTTAAAGGGAGTGTGCCTATTCACATCGGTCATGTGGAGTTGCTGACACTGATCTAAATAAAATATTTTTCGGAATTTATTCATTACTTCATTTATCCCAGATTAACTCGAGGTCGAGTTGATGGGATATCCCAAATTAGCCAAGATCATCACAAAATTATCGGTATTCGCCAGAGAGGCTTTCTAGAAGCATCGACGGTATTATCGGTATGTGCCAGAGACTAGAAGCATTGACCTAAATATTACAACGCTAGCATGTATCGTTAGCGCTGGCCAATAGAAAATAGCTCGAGCGCGCTGATAGTAGCTGGCGAACAGAGCCTCAATAACTATTTTACATTGTTCGTGTGGGATTTAGGTGCACCATTTATGAATTTGTATTAGGTGCGCCATTCAAGATAACACCTTCTTTACCTTCTCTGCTATACGTAGTGACGAATGGCAATCGCTTATGGATATCGAAGCAAAACAATATGAAAAATATAATACAAGTAAAAATTTAACCTAAGGGGCTCCAGACGTGAGTTTTATCGTATCCTATAATGAAACCGATAGCTTCTTACCGTAATACAAATATATTTGACATTCCTAAAGAGTATGCACACTTCCTTTAATGTCCACACCAGCGCCCCCTGGCCGCCATCAGCGCCACGTCATATTCGCTTGCTGCGCCACCTGGCTTGTTGACCTAAACACTGCCGTTCTTGTAGTTGAAGTTTTGCTTAACAGATGGCGTATCATACATCAGAAACTTT
Organism: Semibalanus balanoides; assembly: GCA_014673585.1. Classification (NCBI taxonomy): domain Eukaryota; kingdom Metazoa; phylum Arthropoda; class Thecostraca; order Balanomorpha; family Balanidae; genus Semibalanus; species Semibalanus balanoides. Next base: position 18,609 of record VOPJ01008598.1, on the reverse strand, counting down.
TTCGTGTTTTTTTATAAACATAGACATTATCTTAACTGGTAGGAGGACAGTTTGGTGCTGGGAAATGAGGGGAACATAAATACACACATAGATGTTGGCATGCGATCTGCAAAATACATTTATTAGAAAATAGGTATGTCAAACCTAATGTGTCAAACCTACATACGATTTATAACTTATACAAATATATCAGGTCAAATTTGGTGCGCACAGACAGACAGACTGACAGAAAGACAGAGATACTTTAAATACTAAGTTAGATACAAAGACATCGTTCATTCGATAAGTCATGATTAAAGTAAGTCGCTAGTTGTGTAGATCGTATTATGTGCAAACACACACACACACACACACACACACACACACACACACACACATACATACACACACGAACGCACGCACACACGCACACACACCCGCGCACAGACGAATACAAACATCGTCCCAGAGAAGTGAAGGGTTTATCCGAATAGTGCACGGAAAGGACTGCTACCAGCCGTGTTCACACAGGATTTATTCGCCGGGCGCATCGACATCGGGTGGTGTTGATGAAGTTAACAGAACATGGTCTACCTACACTGTACAATGCACATATATTACATACATCCACCAATATTAAAACAAATGTCATAATATGTTTCATGTTAGTTATGAGTGGAGTGGGAAGAGTAAAGCATAGCATACCTTGATTGTGGCCGACTGCGTCCAGCTGAAGAAGCGACTCCTGCGCGGACTGTTGTGAACCCGAATCGAGAACGTTTTATCGATACAGTCCTTCGCCAGCTGGTACTTGCACGTGCCTTGGTAGTTGAACATTTTCCCATCGAATGTGTTGTAGTGTGGATCACCGAAGACCTGTAAACATCTTTTCTGTCAGGAGTGGCGTCTTGAGTCTTCTTTGTCAAAATGTTTTTGAACGACATGGTGAGCACGTTCAACGCTTTGCAGACATGCCTATGCTACTGCTCATTCTGCACCACAATGTAAACCAAGTTTAGCACCCTTTGCCCTTGGTGGAAATTGAGGTCAATTTTCGCTCGGTGCTGGTGCTAAATTTACGTCCTATTAGCGGCTTTTCTTAGTGTCTGGGTGCTTTATTCAGCAACTAAGAAGCCTAGCAATGCTTGTACATCCCACACGGTACTTGGCACTAGCATGTGACAAGAATAAGTGTGCTACCAGAAAAGGATGTCCTATTGACGGCATTCTCGGTGTAGTAATTATCAAGCAGCTATAAAGTGTTTGAAATCAGAGCATTTAAAGTGAAAGGAATCTTTCCCAAGTCTCACCTAGCAGCCGGGGTGCTATTTTTAACAGTGCACAGTGCAATGTTGTAATGTAAGAGCGCTATGCTTTGAGTTGAAACATTGTTCTTGCTTTGGTTTACGATGGTCCTCACTTTAATAACATATTTGTATATATTCGGTCCGAACTTTTTGAATGGACGGACATTCGAGGTCAGAACCTGAGCTAAGCAGAGCTTATTGCGTAGACCTTGGCCCTCACCGTCTGATCGGGCATTTCCTGGTAGCCAGCAGAACTTAGAGGCGAAAGTTGTACGCGCCTGAGATACCTGGACACGGTCCACTCCTCCCTCTAACCTTGAGTGCGACCACTGTCACTGCGCCGGTCGCAGGCCATCCCCCCAATTTCGGGGGGGGGGGCAATAACGAAGTCGGCCGAAGCGACTCGAACCCGGCCTGCCACACCGGGTGTGGTCAGAAGCACAGTGCTCTCCCTGCTGAGCTGCATAACAATACAAACTGGTAGACATGCCTAATTATAATAATACATGAATCGCCACCCATAGCTGGATAGCATAGCTGTTTCAGCTCTAGTTGCAGCAGCACCAAGCGGCACCAGGTTGGTGTTGCAGCAGATCTGGCGGTGCCGCCGATCAGTGTACTCACCGTACAGACGGCGTCATCCTCGACACACTGGTGGCAGCACTGGCCGGCCACCTTGGCTGCGTGGTGGCCTTTCGGGCACTGCACCTCGTCCGGGGAGCACCTCTCCGCCTCACAATGCGGCTGGCCGTCTGTGCACATGCAAGTGATGCAGGGGTTCAGCTGCCACGTCTCACCGTCCTGAGGAGAGAGAGAGAGAGAGGGGACGTGAAAGAGGTGAGAGAGGTGTGCACGCGGACTGGCAATGGTCATCGCAACAAAAATTAAATAGTATGTTTCACGCGTGTTCGAAGCAGGGTTCGTCATGGGTGCCTAACACTGAATCACTGTCAGGAACTACCCAGACACTGACTGCCCTGACCCCATCTCACCTCATACGTCCCTCTGCCCTGGCCCCATCTCACCTCATACGTCCCTCCTGCCCTGACCCCATCTTCACCATACGTTTCCCTCTGCACCTCTCATTACGGTCCCTCTGCCCTGGACCCCACCTCACCTCATACGTCCCTCTGCCCTGGCCCCACCTCACCTCATACCGTCCCTCTGCCCCTGGCCCCATCTTCACCTCATACGTCCCTCTGCCCCCTGACCCGAATCTTCACCCATGCATTTACCGTGCCCTCTGCCCTGGCCCCCATCTCACCTTCATACGTCCCTCTGCCCTGACCATTCATCATACCTCCCTCCTCCGACCCATCCTCTCCACCACTACGTCCCCTCTGCCCCTTGGCTCCACCTACCCATACCTCCCTTCTCGCCCCTGCTCCATCTTACCTCTATACGTCCTCTGCCGTGACCCCATTCACCTCATAGTCCCTCTGTCCTACCCCATCTCACCTTCATACCTCCCTCTGCCCGTTGACCATCTCACCCTCATTAACGGTTCCCTCCTGCCCTTACCCCATCTCACCTCAACCTTCTGGCCCCCGTGACCCCCATTTCTCACCTCATACGTCCCCTCTGCCCCTGGAACTTGACCTTATACCTCCTCTGCCCGTGACCCCATCTCACTCATACGTCCTCTGCCCTTTACCCCCATCTTCACCCTTCATACCTTCCCCTCTGCCCCCGACCCCATTTTCACCTCATAACGTCCCCTCTGCCCCCCTGATCCCCCATCCCTCACCATACGTCCTCTTGCCCCTTGACCCCCATTCTTTCACCCATCACGTCCCCCTGCCCTCTCATACGGGTTCCCTTCTGCCCCCTGACCGCCCAACTCACCTGATACGTTCCCTTCTGCCCCGTGACCCATCTCACCTTCAACGTTCCCCTCTGCCCTGACCCATCTACCCCCTCATACGTCCCCTCTGCCTGACCTGACTACCTCATACCGTCCCTTCTGCCCCGGCCCCCCATCTCACCTTCATACGTTCCCTTGGCCTGACCCCATTCACTTCATAACCTTCCCCTTCTGCCCCTGACCCCATCTCTCACCCATACGTCCCTCTGCCCTGGGCTCCACCCCGTCACCTCATACCCTCCTTCTGCCCTGGCTCCCCCCATCTCACCTCTTACGTTCCCTTCTGCCCCGTTGAACCCCATCTCACTCATACGTCCCCTCCCTGGCCCTTACCCCATCTTCAACCTCATAACCTCCCTCTCCGTGACCCCACTACCTCATACGTCCCTCTGCCCTGACCCGATCTCACCTCATTTACGTCCCTTGCCCTGGCCCCCCATCCGTCACCCTCATTAACGTCCCTCTGGCCCTGGACCCCATCTCACCTTCATTACCTCCCTCGCCCTAGACCCCATCTCTCACCATACGTCCTCATGCCCTGGCTCACCTCACCTCATTACCTCCCTCTGCCCTTGGCTTCCATCTCACCTCATACGTCCCCTCTTGCCGTGACCCCATCTCACCTCTACGTCCCTCTGCCCTGCTCCACCTCACCTCATACGTCCCTCCTCCCTGGCCCCACCTCACCTCATACGTCCCTCTGCCGTGACCCCAATTCACCTCATACGTCCCCTCTGCCGTGACCCCATCTCACCTCATTACGTCCCTCTGCCCTGACCCCATCTCACCTCATACGTCCCTCTGCCCTGGACCCCATCTCACCTCATACCGTCCCTCTGCCCTGGCCGCCATCCATCTCACCTCATACGTTTTACGCCTGTATCTGCAGACGCGGTGGACCCGCTCTGGCTTCCGACAGACGGGGCAGCAGCGGTCCGGACTGTGAACCTGCAGCAGCGGCGGACAGGCCAGCTCCGGGCAGCTCTGGCGCTGGCATACGCTGGTCGAGCCTTGACACGAGCACTGCGTGCACGGGTCCAGCGTGAAGTTCTGGCCGGGAGCGTACTGCTTCTTGCCCATCACACAGCCCGAGTTGGGCTTGACGCGGCGCGTGCCTGCCGGAGCGGTGTGACAGCGTGACGTCAGCGGACAGGGGAGGGGAGAGACGGCCGGCGGCCGGACGGAAAGCGATAGCCTTGGTGTTCAGCTGGAAACAGCGGGTCAGGCCTGCGGAAGTCCAGCGGAAATGGCCAGCGGCGTCTCAATGAAGCAGTGGTGGTGAGAGGCGTGATGAATGCAGCTCGTTCGTCGCAGTTGCATTGACCGAGATGTTTATTGCTTTAACAGTGAACTCAATTGGCTGTCTAGACAAAGAGTCGTGTAGAGGGGCGGCGCTACGCTGAGCGTCCTGATTCGTCAGCCGACTCGAGTGGCCTGCACTCGGCGGCCCCTGCTCCGTACTCGGCTGCCACCGCTCCGTACTCGGCTGCCCCCGCTCTGCACTCGGCTGATTCGCACTGCGCTCGCCTCGTGCTCGCCCCGAGACTCCTCGCCTCGCACGGTCTGGCTATGAATAGCCTACAGAGCCGCCTCGGCTATTAGGCATGGCAGTTGGAGGCTCGATTAACAGCAGCTCTGGGAGATGCTATCTGCTCACCTGTGCAGCGGGCGCAGCAGCGGCCGCGCTCCCGCCGACTCTCCGAGTGCGGGCAGGACAGCGCTGGGCACACCTGGCGACTGCAGCTCTGGGTGCCGTCCCGGCCGCACTGACAGGTCACACACGGGTCACTGGGCACGGTCAGATTGTGACCGTGACCGGACAGCAGGCAGCTGGGGCAGCGCGGACAGCACTGACCGGGCGCCGGCGGCAGCGGGTTCGGGCACGGCGTGTGGCACTGCGCACAGAGGGAGCGCACATCGGATCAGCACAAGCGAGACACTCAGATGAGCGGGGCAAACGATGGATCAGCACGATCTGACATTGATGACATATAGCCCGATAACATGCTGAAAATACGGCGAATATTATGACAAGTTCGACGGGAGAAGCCGAGATTACGATGTATTTAATATCAATAAACAGAAGCAGTTTATCTTCTGTCAAAATCAAGCAGTGGTCGCTCTGGATAGGTGCAAAACATTTACTTTTGTGCGATCGTTGGATGAGACTAAAATCGGTCAGAAATATGACGTGGTGATAGGTACACGTGTGCATGCGTCCGATTCAGAGCCGAGAGTTGGTTACCTTGACCTTGGAGATGGTGACGACGCCACTGAAACAGTGGTTGACCTGACAGGCGTCGTTCGGGTCCATCCACCTCTCACCCTCGGAGAATTGACCATCAGTCGTCTTGCAGCCTGTCACATGACAAACAGGCGACCGGTACGTTATTCAGCCGATCATATAACAGGGACGTAGCCATGGGGGGGCACGGGGGCCATGTCCCCCCCGCCTGAGCGAAATAAATTCACACTAGATAGAATGAGATTCTCTGAAAACCCGAAATGTGATTTCACACTAGATAGAATGAGATTTTAGGATCAAAATTTGATTTTTCCGACGTGGCCCCCCTCCCTGAGGCAGAATCCTGGCCTACGTGCCTGTCATATATCAATAACGCAGGTGTATTCATGGTACCATATGCTCAGCTTGTTTCAACACATACAACTGAGCCTGAAGTTCAACTTTAACCGCGCAGCAATTTGGGATCCCCAGCCGAGCGCATGGCGTAGGGGAGGTTGAGTTTTTCCCCCTCTATGACCGACCAGATGACCGCAGCGGGAAGCGAAATGCGATGATAAAAAGTTATCAATGATACCAAATTTATTGCATACATGAAATTCTTTAAAAAAAAAGTTTCAAATATCAAGTTCGAGGTAAAATAAAAATTTCAAAATTGAAATATTGTAGTTTTTTAACCATAATTTCCATCAAAGGTCTTAGAATGAGACTGTTATCGCTTACAATTATCTCAAAGGTATATTGCATCTATTGCATTAATATGTAAAAGCGAAATTGTAAGCAAAGGTCAAGGTCAAGATCAGGTCACAAAAGGTCACTGTTACCAAGAGGTCTACATATGTCATGCGACTCATGATTCAGGGGTTATTTTGCACGTATAATTCGATAGCAGCAGATCTTTCTACAACTTGACACCATGCAGGGTCGTGATCAGATCATATAAGGTCAAAATTATAAATTGAATAACCTTATCAACATGACCTTTGTGTTTGACTCAGCATGATAAATTCATAGCGGCGCCGCTCGCCAGCGTCCATCTGCGCTGCTGGACGGTGACGGCGGAAGGCTCGCTCTCAGTGGATGTCACAGACGGCGGCTCTGCTCAGATAGCGGGCAGGGAGTGCCCCTGAGGTGACGCCGGACCTATCGGGGGGCCAGACACCGTTACACGGCTGGGCGCCGCCATCCGGGGGGCCGCGGCGCTGCTTGTCACCATTCCGGCTCTGTGGTATCGCGTGCGTCTCATCTGTCGGTGGCCCTGCTCCGTCTCACTCGGACCATTGCTGCAGTGACACCCCAGCGGCCTATTGCTGCAGTGACACCCCAGCGGCCTATTGCTGCGGTGACACCCCAGCGGCCTATTGCTGCAGTGACACCCCAGCGGCCTATTGCTGCAGTGACACCCCAGCGGCCCATTGCTGCGGTGACACCCCAGCGGCCTATTGCTGCAGTGACACCCCAGCGGCCTATTGCTGCAGTGACACCCCAGCGGCATATTGCTGCAGTGACACCCAGCGGCCTATTCTGCAGTTGACACCCCAGCGGCCTATTGCCTGCAGTGACACCCCAGCGGACCATTGCTGCCAGGACACCTCAGCGGCCTATTGCTGCAGGACACCCCAAGCGGGCCTTATTTGCTGCAGTGGACACCCCAGCGGGCCTATTGCTGGGCAGTGACACCCCAGCGGCCTATTGCTGCAGTGACACCCCAGCGGCCTATGCTGCAGTGACACCCAGCGCCCATTTGCTGCAGTGACACCCAGCGGCCTATTGCTGCAGTGACATCCAGCGGCCTATTGCTGCAGTGACACCCCAAAGCGGCCTTATTGCCTGCCAGTGACACCAGCAGCCTATTGCTGCAGTGGCCATCCAGCGGCCTATTGCTGCAGTGACACCCCAGCGGCCTATTGCTGCAGTGACACCCCAGCGGCCTATTGCTGCAGTGACATCCCAGCGGCCTATTGCTGCAGTGACATCCCAGCGGCATATTGCTGCAGTGACACCCCAGCGGCCTATTGCTGCGGTGACACCCCAGCGGCCTATTGCTGCAGTGACACCCCAGCGGCCAATTGCTGCAGTGACATCCCAGCGAACCCGGTTAACATGACGCTACAGTACAATGTTGTAGCGTCATGCAGCCCAAGTACAATGTTGGGCTGCTGTCAGTCGCAGTGCGCATCTCAGTGCGGTGGCTGGCCGGACAATGTCGGGCTGCTGTCAGTCGCAGTGCGGTGGCTGGCCGGACAATGTCGGGCTGCTGTCAGTCGCAGTGCGGTGGCTGGCCCCCCAGCCGGACAATGTTGGGCTGCTGTCAGTCCTCCGTGCGGTGGCTGCCGGAACAATGTTTGGGCTGCTTGTTCAGTCGCCAGTGCGGTGGCTGGCCGGAACAATGTCGGGCTGCTGTCAGTCGCAGTGCGGTGGCTGGCCGGACAATGTTGGGCTGCTGTCAGTCGCAGAGCGTATCTCAGTGCGGTGGCTGGCCGGACAACGTTGGGCTGCTGTCAGTCGCAGTTGGCAGTGCAGACGGCGGCGACAGCAGTGCAGTGCGGCGGCCAGCGGCAGACAGTGCGCTGCTGTAACTGTGCGCGCTGTCGGTCGTTTCCGGTGAGCGCGTTGGTCCGAACAGAGGGCGGCCGGCAGATGACGGTACATCCGGCCGGCCGGCGATAGCGGTGTCGTCAAACGGCGCCGAGCTTCACTCGTCTCCCCTATGCTCTGCCGGCAGCTCGGCCTGCAGCTCTGCTTACTGTCTGGGTCGCGGTGCACGGCATGTCAAGCTGCACGGCCGCCGTTGACTGAGAGGCTTGTTCGGTGCAAGTTGCATGCCTCTCCGGTTTCCACAGCTCTTCCGTAGAAATTCTGCACGGTGGGTTTCGATACTGCAGTTTGAAGCATGTCGATGCTGTTTATTTTACTCTCGATGCGTTTCTGCACAAGGTTCGGAGTACTCATGTCCGCTGTCAACACTATCTGCTTCGTCATGTTTTCTATTCGTCAGGCCTTCTATACTAGATGTGCTTTTGTTGATGTGCGTACTGCGTAATATTACTGAACGTTGGTCATGTTACCTACTTATTTCGTTGCATGACTCACGAATACTAGTTCTCTCGTTCGGCTCCAAAGTAAAACTTACGATATAATACTATAACAGAAAGGCGCCGTAGTTCACGATGAATGAGCGAGCGCGTAGTAAATTGCATGGCTAATTTCAACTCCATCGGGCAAGTTGTTTGAGATACAAAAATAGTGCGCATGTGCGCAAACAAGCAAGGCACCACCCACCCCTGACTTAACCCGGGGCATTGACTGGGTCTTTGATCTGAATACAATGAAGTGGGGGGGGGGGGAGGTACGTTAAACGCCCCCTTGGTTATCTCCAAACCAATGCTCGCAGCGGAGACGTCAAGACAGCGTTCGGAAATACTTTGAGTTTACAAATAATAAAGGCAAGCTCTTACATTTCAAAATTGAACGGTAGCCATGTCAAGGTCACGGTCAGGTCAAAATTCAAAATAGAGATATTTTGGTTTATAAGGCCATTCTTTTCCGCTTCAAAACAGTGGAAAACCTTCGATTGCCAGTTGCCACCATAATCAGGAATAAGAGAATAACAGGGATCGGCGACTCACAGTAGTTTGCAAGGCCGTATAAGATAGTAGTTGTATGGAGAAAGGCGACCGGTTAATGTGGAAAATCTTTATCAATTTAGCAGAAATTTGCTTCGTTGACATCGTTCCCAGCACTGCCTGATATCAACTTTTCCAGGAGTCAGCGATCTTCTATATGTATGCGCTGGAAATTATTAGTTTTGCGGAATGTGATATTGGAATAAGAGAAAGAACGCTTCCAAAGATTTATCACGAACTAAATTCTGCTAACTGGCACAAATTTTCACAATGTTCTGGTCGCTAAAAACCGTTCAGTCGCCGATCCCTGTTATTCTCTTATTCCTGCCATAATCAACCAACGTGCGTAAAATGTCAAAACTTGAAATTGATAACTATAAATCAAAACGACATGTTTAACTTGTTTTGTCTCAGGAAATACAGTGCTGTCATTTATTTATCTGTATCTTGCCAATGAAAGCAATACAAACGCACTTTCAAAATATGACGTCATGATTTACCAGTACTTAACCCGCGCACCACTGGGCCTCGGCATTTCCCGCGCCCTACTGGAGGGGGGGGGGTGAACACCCCCTTCTAACTCGGCTCTTATGACACTTATACCAAAACCAAAAGCACTATTCGAATAGGCATTCAAAAAGTATTGAGGAAATTATTACTGATTTTGGTATTTTCTTTTTCAAGTCAAAAATTCCGGGTTTCCATAAACTGACCATAGGCCATTGATGGAAAAATTTCGCAGTTTTTCATGACTCCAGAAAACCCCAAATATATCGGGAACTATGCTACCTAGAAACAATTTAAAAGAAACTATCGCCAGCCAAGGCAATGTTCAATCGACCCAGTTGTCCTCAAATTTGACCTCAGGTCAATAGCTTAGGCTTTGGACTTTGGAGGTCATTTTTTTTTTGCAAAAATGATTTTCTCAAATAACTTCTTATCTTATAAAGATTACGCAGTTCTGTTAACGCCATTGTGTTTGTCTCTTCAAGGTGCATCTAAATTTGTTAACTTTTACTATGTTAGGTCAACTTAAAAAATTACCTCAGGTGAAGGTCAAGTGGTGACCCAAGTAGGTCATGTTGCATATTGGGAGACGTGTCTTGACGAGACAAACACTCTGAGGAAAGTTTCACTTCTCTATCTGCATTACGTAACGAGTTATTGACGAAAAGGTGTTGGTGACCTCGGATGGCCTAGGATGCCCGTATGGGTCACTGAACAAAATCTGCACTTAGATCAATCAATATAGTATCCTATATAAATATTATATCTAAAATAATATAATATCTAATATAATGTAATATTCAATATTTATATTTTTTCTAAATGAAAACAGTTTATTACATCATGCATCAATATATTATCCTATGATATTATTTTCCAGAAGGTATTGAACAATCTTCCTAGAAAAATGATTCTTTAAATATTTCTCCATTTACTTATAATGTGGAGGTCACAAAATTAACCCGAACTCATGTCGCCAATATACAAAATCAGAGACTTACTTTTTGTAGATACTGATGGCTTAAGGCAATCCCAAAAGTTGTATATCGATCCCTTAGAAACTGTGGTCATGGCACGACCGCAAAACTTTTTGGGAGGTGGGGGTCACTTGACCTGACCTGGTGACCTGACATGATCCGATACGAAACTGGAATTTTAACCAAATGGTCTCACTGGTCTCAAGCAATGTAGGGTATGGATGGATGGGGCTACTCACTCAGCAAAGCAGCTCGTTTGTCAATCGGGCGTGTGGTTGCAGAGATATGAGCTTTTCAAAAGCGTCGCCACGGGCTGGGTAAGGGTCGGGTCGGGCCGGGCTGCTCATATTCAGATTTTACCCCTGATCCACGGAATGACCAGCGAGCGCGAGGCACTCGCTCATAATCAACTGCAAAAAGCGAATATGTTTGAGAGCATCAGTGTTAATTTCTCGGGCAGGAACACAGCTAGTTACCTTTGCATCTTTCGCAGCAGGAGTCGGAACGTAACCGTTGACCTTCCAGCACCAGGTGACACGTCTCGGCCATTGGACAGACCTCGCGGTCACACTCCATCCATTTGTTCTGCAAACATGGTGGCAGAGTCGGGCGTCAGAGTCGGGCCCGATCGCACGGCCGCCGGACACGCAATGGTGCTCGGCGTCAACTGAGCAACAGTGCCTCGCGACAGAGAGAAACACTCGAGTGCTGATCGAAACGAACACGGTCAGCGGCGCGTGCAGCCACAGTATTGGATTGGCTACTCGATTGGTGCAGCATTGACAGAGTCGGTGTGCCGGCCGATAGCCGTATAGGGCGCCGGCTGTTCCGGCCGCCGGCCGCCGCACGTCATCGAACGATCATCTGTACAGGAATATGACACCGCACTTCAATCAGACATCGCAGCAAACGGCCTGATTTTCGGGGCGTGCAGACGAGTACCACTGGCCATTGGGCCGCGCTTGATATGGTCCAGTGACCAGTGGTCACACCGAATCATTACCATGCGTTAGTCACCACGCCACTTATAAGAGCATAGAAGAGTCGACATTCCGGCGCCCCGGAAGGACCTTCTCTTACTAAAGGGCAGACTAGCTATATCGACACGCACCGTGCCGAGGAAGAGATGTGTATACACCCCTAAGGTTTTTCGATGATGACAGAAAAAAGTTTCTCACTTTTTCCTCTTTTTTGCTCACTGACGGCTGACTGTCTGCTACCTCCCTGGTCAACAGGTTTTCGCTAACGACTGATGGTCTGCTACAACCCCCCTCCGCTCAACAATTTTTTTGGAAATACGCCACTGGATTTACCCCCACACAACCCACATCCGCCCTTGCTGTAGATAGCAGGATTTTGAATGCTACTGCTGCAAAGTATTTTTTTTACGATTAATCCTTTTTTTTTTACTTTTCCAGTTTTATCCTAAGAAGGAAAATGAATGTTAGCATTGGATTTCCTGCATATTTTTATATATAGAACTGGGCGGCGTTTGTTACAAAATTGTGCGTTGTTCATTCAACATCCACAAATGCTCAAGGAAGGAGGCGTTTTCCGACATTTGTAAAATGTCAGAAAATAACTATTTATGGCCAAATGGCCAATAACTGTTTACCCAATACAAAAAGGCGGACCAGCGGCAACAGCTACACAGAACCATAATTGCTTAGCTGATCCCTCAACAATGGTATTATCAGGCATGGTTCGGGTTTTTCACACTTACTGAAGAATACGTGGCAAACATGATTATATTACGAATTTAGCCCGGTTTCCCAATGGCGGCCTTACGCTTCCAGCCGCCGGGGAGCAGTGAATGAGCGGCTCGGTCCGTAACGTGACGATCCTACCCCCGCCGGTCAACACCATTTGGCTGAGGAGCGAAATTGGATTATTCTACTAACGTGGCTCCCCCCCCCCCACGTCTGATAAAAATGGATGGCTACGTAACTGGTCCTCAGGCCTCGGCCGGGGCAACTTTGACAACAATTATCCGCCCATGGTGGCGGCATGTCGCCGACATGCAGCTTGTGCTCTCCCTGCAGCTTCTCCATCTGAGATGGACACTGGAAACCATTGGATGATCACCCAGTCGGCGTTTCACTTTGTCCCATAACCACGCACTGGTCCGAGCGGGCTGAATTGAGGCCATCTGCACGTGATACAGCGAGGCGGGGTTCATCTGTGATGAGGACACCCAGCGATACTCACCATACACTTGCACGCGATGCAGGGATCATCTGTGATGGAGCCGATGTCCATCACTTCGCCCTCGTTGGAGCACGAGATATGCAGACCTGCCAACAGCGTGCACGGAGAGCATTGATCAGACGGGAACAGACAGACAGACAGACAACGGTGGCGACCGCCAGACCAGCGGACACTCTTCAATGGCGTTCTGACGAATTGATGTCCATCAGCGAGTGCAGCGCGCCCCACCGTTTGTTTATGTCATGCCATGATGGCCATTTGTATGATGTGCTCACTATCAGTCGAGTGAGCTGGCTTCAGTGCAGCCTGACTAGCCGCAGCGCAGTCTTTATATGATACTTGTGATTTTTGCTTGTTTATGTGTACATTTGCCTGTGTACGTTTGCTTATATTGTCTGTATTACATAGCCCGCCGTTTAATGAATGAGTAATCACAAAAGAATACGAAATAGACAAGGTGCGATGAACACAGCGCAGCTACGGAATGCGACATATTTATGTAAGCACTACCGTCAGCAAGACCTTATTTGGCGCTAACCATCCCGACTGATGACGCATCGAGATGCTATCTCTGATAAATACCATCAAATTGCCGGCTCCACTTGGATAAAATATAATCAGTAAACTTTCCTTCTTATTATTCTTTCAAAAACACTAAGCCTCATACAATGTTGCGATCAGGAAAATGGCTAACAATTACACACAAATGCATTGTTATCGCACGTGCTGAGAGCCTGAGTTAACACAAGCAACTGTGTATTTTCAATGCAAAACCACTGACGTCAAGAGCTCGCAGGAGCGGCGCCACCGTGGGGGAGGAGTAGGAGCAGTCGCCCCCTGTCGTCAGACAGAAGGAAGGAAACACATAGTTTTCCCACTGTAATTTAAGCGAAGCCCCTCCATGCTTCAAAAGGCTCCATCCCACAGGCCCAATTGCGAAGGTCAGAGTGGCCCCTGGCAGCCAGAGGGGATCCTATGAAGGTCAGAGGGGGCCTCTGAAGGCTAGAGGAGGTTAGAGGGGGACTTATGTAGGTCAGACATTAGCTCCTCGAGTCTAGAGGAGGTACTTTGTAGGTCAGAAATGCCCCTGAAGGCCAGAGGGCCTTCTGGTAGCGAGAGAGGCCCTTTGGAGGTCAGAGGGTTTCCCTTGAGAACAGGGGGCACTCTAGGCCAGAAAGGGTCCTATAGATGTCAGAGGTGCCCCTAAAATCCAAAAGCGGCCTTTCGGAAGCCAGGAGGAGGTGACAGGAGCCCTATGGAGGTCAAAGGCTGTTCTCACATGAAGGCCCCTCTCAAATGAAGGCCCCCTTAATTTCGGCTTGCCCCCTGACAAACATACGAGGCGCCGCCCCTGCAACAGGAACCTGTTGATCACCACTGCGCATGAAAATTGTCATTAACAAACAGGGGATAAGGATAAGGGGATTCAACAGTGATTCATAGGCATGATAGGTAGGTATATAAATACCTTTCTGGCATAACACGTTTGAACTAACAGACCAATTACGAGGCCTTGCGATCTCATTTTAATGCCTTGTTGGAAAAATGATATTCGTAAAGGAAGAGAGCACCACAGTTAAACAAATTATTGTTACTTAAAAACCTTTCAACGTCTAAAAACATCGTTACAAACAAAATCTTTGAAGCATCTCTTAACCCGCGCCAGGCCGGGGGTTAGACAAATAGACACCCCCTCAGGTTTTTCCTAGATATCGGGAAAACGGTGGCGCGTAGCGCCGCCAAATTTGCAGTACCTGTTCATTAATATTTTGTTCAGCTCTTGTCATTTGTGACATTAGGTCATGTCAGGTCAGGTCACCAGGCATGTGATCAGGCGCGCAACCAGGATTTTCGTAAGGGGGGGGGGCACACCTCAGAGGGCCCCGTCGGGCCACAGGGGGCCCACCATTTCGACCCAATAATGACCCCTGCCATATCAGGGGCGGATCCAGGCATACCCCAGTTTCCGAAACCATAATTTCTCCCCCCCAAGGAAAAATACTAAAACAACAAAAAGTTCGGACTTATGTACACTGTACAGCTTCCGCAGTTCTATGTACCACACTAAGCCACTTCTTTCTAGCTAGCGTATGTTTGACGGCGGAATTAAGAAACGACCTATAATGCATTCAAACCGCATAACTGAGAGCTTCAAATTTATATTTTGACGCATTCCTCACCCTTGATTTGCTGCTTTTAGGCCAAAAACCGTTTTTAGCGTTTTGCAGGTGAAACAACTGTTTTGCTTAAACAGACATGACAAGGTAAACAATGCGCGATATATAAATTGAAGCTCTCAGTAATTGCCAATTTAAATCACGAATGTCGTTTCTAATTCGCCGTAAAACAATACCTAGAGGAGAAAACAACCGACCTTAGGTTACCATAAGCAACGCAGGCCCTTACCTACCATTACAAACGGGCTGACGACACATTCCCTGCCCCCCCCCCCCCACGGCAACAACTTTATCGGCTGGTGGCTGATGCCTGTAAGTTTGACCCCCACGCTCCACAACTTTTGAATATACGCATAAGAAGGTCACAAGATAATCTAGGGTCACCAGTTTGAAAACGGCTGATAAAAAATTGCTTTCCTACCCAAAAGAAGGTTCTGTTAAAAGAAAATAGGTTCAAGCATTCCCACTGCGGATCCAGCCGTCTTTTTTTGGTACCAACTTTTTCTGGCCAAGAAAAGTCCCACTCTTTTTTTCTCGGATTGGCCGTCACCTTTATTTTGTCATTTAAGCTTAAAAATATGCTTTTTCGGGAAGGAAAAAAACTACAAAAACGCGAACTCCTAATATAATGCTATTCTACGAAAAACACCACATATAATAGTAATAACGTTTATCTCAAAATAACTCGCAGGGTCGCAACGATACATTTTAAAGTCGGCTCGCTTAAGAAGAAAAACGTCTTTGCCGCATTTAAATAAGGATTTCTATGTAATAGTATTACTAAGTTATTAGCGCGCGAACGGCCAAAATTTTACGGTTTGCCTGATAATACCCAAAAAATAATAGGTGGTGGCCAGTATATGACATGTATAGCATGGCCCATACCAACTTTTAGGACGAATTTACCAAACTGCCATATTAACTTGGAACCAGTGCAGCAATTTTGAAAAGCTATACCAACTTTGAATATTTTGATAGCACAAGACCTGAACTTAAATCAATTGCGCCCGTTAGAGCACCCACAATTTATCTTATGCCCTCGGATATTGCCATCTCGTTAAGTGTCACAATTTCAGAGGACCCAACAGTACCCCTCTGCTGAAAGACCAGAAAGCCGTGGACGTCCAAAGGCCCCGGTTAAGGTCAAGGGCTCTGCAATACCAAAAAGGTCCCTGGGCGATTCAGAAGTCATAACCAAATGGGCCTGTAACCAGCACAGAGACGCCTGGGCATCGGAGGGCTCCGTAGGCCCCTGAGAAGTTAATGGGTCCCACTCCCCTGGGAATGTCGTAGGTGACATAGCACCAGAGCAGTTCCTTACCAGGTGCTTAGGCCCCTACAGGACTGAGGGGCTGAGGCCCCTGAAAAGTCAAAAGGGCCCCATGTAGTCAGAGGGCCTTGAACCAGTCTTAGAAGGTCCCTGGCTGGTCAAAAGCCCTTTAACATGCCTAATTGCCTTATCAGCACGGAGGCCCAAGGCAATGGGGCCCCTTCACGCTCGGGAGAGGCCCTTTAAATGCTCGGGAAGGGTTCTTTTAGCACCGCCGCCCCGCGAACATCCTGTCTATACGTTCCTGCCTCAGAGGTCCTACGAGGCCGCCTAAGAGGCCCCACGAGCCAAACCTAAGAGGGGCCCCACGAGGCCGCTTCAAAGGGGTCCCTCGGGGCCGCCTCAGAGGGCCCTCCAACGGGGCCGCCTCAGAGGCCCCACGGGGCCGCCTCAGAGGGGCCACGAGTACTCCTCAGAGGGGCCTCACGGTCCGCCTCATGGGCCCACATTTCCAAGGGGGCACGGCCGTGTGCCCCCCCTGGTTGTGCCTTTATGCATTATGTCAGGTCATGTGACCCCACCTTAAAAAAGTTTGCGGTCCTGCCAAAGCCACAGTTTTTGACCGATCGGTTTCGTACTTACAGTATTTCATAAGAGTATGACTACCTACAGTTCGTATATGGCAGATTTTTATATCGGCGACCTAAGGTCAGGTCAATTTATTGAACTCTCCATGATAAGTCAATGGGGGAAATATTCAAATGCTTTCCATTCTGAGGATACGCTTGGTATCAGCCCAACTCCTTCTGTTTTATGTTATCTTAGGCCATTCTTGAAGACCAAGGTGCAGTCTTTGTACTGTTATTCCAACAGGGTCAGCCAAGGTCATCGACATCCGAGGTCATCAACACTTTTTTACAATTACTCTCTATAAAATAAAGATAGAGAAGTGACTAGTGACAACGGCACCAATGTGTTTGTATCGTCGAGACACGTCTCCCAATGTGCAGCATGCCCATATTGGGTCACCACTTGACCTTGACCTGAGGTCACATTTCTAGGTTGACTTAACCTGATAATCATATACATACATGATTCAAAACGCCTTCACGAGACTAACACGATGGTGTCAAAATCACTTTCGTATCTCAATTAAGTAAACAGTTAACAGTTATTCGTGAAAAACGTTTCGGCCAAAAATAGCCTTTTGGACTTTCATTGACCTCTTAAGTCTAAACTATTGACCTGAGTTCAAATTTGAGGAAATGTTGGCAATTGAAAATTGCAATAGCCTTCAATTGTTTTTTCCGTTCGCTCTCAGCTATGATAGCTTCCGAGACAATGGGGGTATCTGGAGCTAAGTCCTAAATCTGGAAAATCTTGCCATTGATGACCTCTGGTGACATGTTGACCTGATACAAAATTCCATCTAAATAGTTTCCAAATGCTTTTTGACGCTCTTTCGACAACTTTTTTTGGTTATTCTAGATCCCACAGAAGACATAGAGGAGAGGTGTCGAACCCCCCCCTCCCCGCCCGAGAAGTGCGCCCAGACCGGCCCGGTGCGGTTCAAAATAAATATGAAAGGCATTGTTTTGAGAGATGCAGTGTTCGAGTACAATGACTCACGGTACCTTTCAAATCCGATGTGATTCCGCTGCTGACGAGACAGATCAGCACCAGGATGATAGAAGAGAGCCGGTGAGAGGTCACCTGTGAATAGAACGTCACGTGTCAGCTCGCAAGAGAAGCAGTACCCTGTCCCGCACTCAACTGCTGGCTCAGTGACGCCGGTGAAGGCCAAATAGCAGTCACAAGTCAAAAGTCTCAATTGGAGTATTATCCCCCCTACTCCAAAGGGCTGTGTTCTGACCGCCACATTCCCGGCGGGAATCCCTGGAATCCCCGGCGGGAATCCCTGGAATCCCCGGCGGGCATTTTACTCTACTGCAGTTCGGCAATGTACTCATACATTCGGTAGTCCTGCTAACTTATTTGCTACCGGGAATCGGTAAGAAAGCACTTTTCTACCGATTCCCCGGAATCCCCGCGGGAATTGACGGCGTCAGAACACAGTCCTTGGCACCGTGGGTCTCAAAGCAGCTATATGACCTTCCATCATGAACACGGTGCTCATGTTCCGTCAAGGAGTGCCGTGCGGCATAAGTGTATGTACACATGACGGCTGGACTTTGGCACAGACGGAATTAGGCAGCTACAGCGCGCTCTCATGACCAGAGACAGATTACCCCAGATACATGCAGCAACGACGCCAGGCCTTCCGATCCAGAGACATTCCCAGTGTTTACCGATGGAGGCATCGGGTCTGAGGTTTCCTTCCTGGTCATATCTCCTCCGTCAACTCCTCCGTCGACAGGCATACCACTGCACTGCAGTCCGTGCATCTTCAGTCGCCGAGCTGCGACAGTATCTGGTGACTGAGCTGAGACAT
>VOPJ01008597.1:0-12277 GCA_014673585.1 Semibalanus balanoides | reverse complement strand
AAAAGGTATTATGATCCCTTGTAACGGTCCGTAACGCTGTTGCCATCCCTCCCCCAACCTCCTACAGTTACGTAATGTATGAACGATCTCTTATATTGATGACAAAGGGTAGCCACTGGCACCACCTCATCTTCGGGCTCGGCGACATGAAAAAGAACATAAGATTTGGGATCACTTGCCTTCGCTCCAAGTTGCCCATTTTCCACCAGCACCGAATGATGTGTTTTTAAATACAGTCTTCTTACTTTTGTGTATACTGTATGTTATTGGTGTGACACTTAAGATTCCTTATTTTACCGGAAAAATTACAGACTACCGACATTTAATATTGTTCTGGAGTGGTAGGAAGCCATCGCGCCGTCAAGACTAGGCCTTACGTCCTTAACGCTTGCACCCTCACTACCTCAGCCCCGACGCGGCTGCGAGTAAGAATCGGTGCCAGAGTTTTAAAATGCACTGCATTTGTATTTATATCAATATTTGTGCTATCTTTAGAGTGCAAATGAATGCAACATTTTTGGGCTCTCCCTTTTATAATTTGGTAGTATTTCACGCGCACTGGAGAGGGGTATGTTACTAACACGCACTGGATGGGGGGGGGGGGCACTTTAGTGCCGCCCATGATATCTCCGAAAGTGTGATAGCTAGAACGTTCAAACTTACAGGGTAGGTAGGTGCTGTAATGATCTACATTCTCTGAAATTCTGGATGACCTTAGGGTTACAATATCGTAAAGGGTCAAACGAGGTCATGCAGGTCCAAAATCGTGCCCCCCCTGCGCCAAATGTCACCTTTTTGAGGATTTGACCTCTGGTGACGTCACAGGTCAACTGCAATGTGTCTTAAGTTCCGTTTGGGGATGGAGATCGACACTGGCTACCAACTGGCGTTTGAATCGTCCCGATCTGACTGTTTGTTCCGAAGATACCGCTTCGCCGACTTCGAATCCGGCCGCTATTTTGGAATTCAAATCCATATAACTCAAAAATATGCCGACCGATTTCGTTTTTTTTTACGTCAAACGATCCGCTATTGTGTTGCCGTAAATTTCGCTTAAACATTACCGCCCTGCGCCGCTTCAATTTTGAGATATTCACGAAAAACATGTGGGGGGGGCACAAAAGTGTTCCCACCTCCAGTGCGCGTGTTAAGGAGTGAATTATTTTCCGTATTCAAATAAATAGTTGTTGGGCTAGCCACTGGATAACAAATTATCGGTAGGTGGCTTCGTTGTAAAGGACGAGTTTCCCATCAAACTACATAACATTTCGTGCGTAATCCATATGGATCTAGTTGGCCACGAACTGCCCGTCTTCTTGGGGGTACTAGGTCCAGCAAGAGTCTATTTCTGATGCATTTAGTAACAGGGGCGGTGCTGGGCACTTGAGACTAGGTAGGCAAGGTAACATTATCATACAAAACATCGATAATCATAATGCTTCACATCTCATAATATTTCGATAATATTTCGTATCATAGGCGCATCGATAATGCTTCATAATATAGGTGGCTAGAAGCTGCAGTTTTCAACCCATCTCCAACGCCAACCAACCCATCTTCCACACATAGCTATGGCGTTTATATACGGCCTCGGCTATTGCAGTAGGTATAGGCAAGGCTCTATAACATATAAATCCTATAACTCCTAATTAACGAATTTCTCCGGGATAAAGGCTCCCTACGCAAAAAGGCACGTGAACTGAGTCGCAGGATGACACGGATTCTTGCTGTGGTTGCAGCGCGGAATACAGTCGTTTTTTTCTAGAATGATGATTTCATTAAAAAGTGTTTTTTGAAGTAATAATTAAACCCCTATGTAGCAAGCTAGTGCGGGCCTAAAATAGCAATTGGTATTGCAGTCATATTTATTTTCTGAAGTTATTGCGCTTGAAAAAGGTGTGTTCTTCTTGATTTTCTAGTCTATTTGTCGACCTTACACTTTACAGCTACTATCTACCAGCAGCTCCCTATATATTTATACACAGGCTGGTCTAGAATCTAGTAGGACGAGGTAGGGAAGGTAAGGCAAGGTTTTTGTTACATTAATACTTAATGTATGGTTTCGAAGAACATTTTCCTGAGAAAAAAATGAAATTTGCTCCAAAATAGGCCTATTCTGATTGCAAATAATCATATACAACAAATATAAAAAATGAAAAGAAGGGGAGATAAATACCTATCGGTATCGGGAGATGGCTACCGGACTGGGTAGGCATTGCCTACCTTGCCTACATGGGAGAACCGTCCCTGTTTAGTAATGAACTCACCCTTATTGGTTTACAGACCGCTGCTGACTATTCGCCAGCCTTGCCCGCGGACACCGATCGTTGCTGGCGCGAGGGGAGACGATCCGGACTGAAGCAGTTTGTCAAGCCGATAGTTTATATTATTATAACTTTATGATCAATAATGAGTTTCAAAATATGAAATATAAATGTATAAAATGTATTTTATTTCAGATACAGTTCAGTTAGTTCACTTCAGTTCAGTTATATCAAATCACAACACAATGATTTATACATTTTGTGATATAACAAATCACAACACAACACATAACTATATTAAATCACAACACAACACAATGAAAATGGCATGATTGTGTTGTGATTTGATATAACTGAACTGAATAAGAATTGTATCTGAAATATATTTAATTTTATTTATTTATACATTTCATTTTTTTTTAGAATTGAACATAAGGTTATAATAATATAATATCTAATCGCTATGCTGTTCATACAAGTACTTCGACATATAATTGAAGCCGGTATAAATTGAATTGAAGCCGGTAAGAAACGTTTGGAAAGGATGGTTTTAGGAACTGACGAAATGAGCCTTGCAAGGACTGGTCGTTAATATGTCTGAGTTTGTCTACAAAAATAGATGTGTCTTTCTAATTCTGTCTCCAACTCCAGCTGGAGAGTTGACCACAATTATCACCTCTGACCGGGTGCATCCTGACTGGTTGCGGGAGTCTCCTGACTATGCTCGTCATAACGAACCCATTGTCATCGTTTTCGGTTCGTAGTAACGCTGAATTGAATTAATAGCACGTTTAGTTTCCTATTATCTAGGTATGTATATCCTTACCTCTGACAAAAATTCGTGACACTTCCTCTGTTGTTAGCAAAAGTAGTTTGGTGTGTCAAGGGTCAAGTATCTTGATTAAACGTTTGAAATCTGTTTGTTAATTTGCACGTTTATTCTTCTTTCAGAAAGTTCAGACCGGCCCTGAAATCCTAATTGACAGAATATGACGTCACCAAGAACAGTGGCCAGAATCGACAGAGACGACGCAAACTCAATTTAACTTCTGTCAAGAAGACTTTTTGAGTTCATAGGAATTATAAGCTGAATTTGTATCGATCATTTTGTCCTGGAGTCGGACCACATTGCACAGATTTAGCTCACGGTTGAGCTGAGCAAGTTGGTTGTCCAGGGACAGTCCATTTTTTTCCGGAAGTGTGAAATATACTGGCAGTTGTCTGGTGACAGTCGGCAGAAGAGATAACCGACACCACCCGACAGTTGTCTGGTGACAGTCGGCAGAGAAGAGATAACCGACACCACCCGGCAGTTGTCTGCTGACAGTCGGCAGAAGAGATAACCGACACCACGCACCAGCGGTACCTAACGAACAGGAGAGAGCAGCTGAGCCAGTGACAGTGATAAGACTATGTGTGGCCGCTGAATGTCCCTCAACCAGGACTGCGAGTAAACAGCTTAGTTGCTCCCGGAGTTTCAGTTACGTAAAACAAACGTGTGGATTGGACATTGCTGTCCAACATTTCGCCACTTGCCGAGACGTTGGAAGCCGCCAGCTGTTGTGAGCTTTGCCAGCTGCTGAGACGCCAATCCGTCGCCATGCCAACCGCACTCATCATCTTCGACCACATTTTTCTGCTGCTGCTGTTTTTGGTAGCACTTTTCTTTGCCGTGATGAGGTTTAGAAGAGTGAAAGAAGGGTGTGATGACGTTGTTTGAGCTGCACTGATTACCCTGCATAATAGCATACATATGTGAAGTGCAATAATGAGCTGTTGTATTGTAAATAACTTGTCTGAAAATGCGGAAGCTTGATTGACGATTCAGGACATTCAGGACTTGATCAAGCAGTGTATGGAGTGAGTTTATCTTTAATTAACCTCAACCGATTTTGCATTATTTGTACAGGACCTTGCACCTCGTGCTTGTTTTTCCTTGGTATGTTTTGAATGTGTTCGATGCCGTTTCTTTCACTCATTTTGTGTTAAGGACATTGCAGATGTAAGGCAAGATATCTTTAAACCACCCTTGGAACGCTGTTGTGGCATCATTCTTGCATTTGAAAGCTATTTTGAGAATTAAAATGATGTTGAAGTTAATAATTAGATAATCTAATTTTGGAGCTATCAATATACATTAGCCGTTTTCACGATGGATTATTTTGCGCGAAATGTTTTAAAACATCTTAAGATGTTTTGAAATGGTATGCAAGTTTTAGTATACGATATATTGTATAAGTTACTGTTGTAGGCGATATTATCATTATTCAATAATTATGGAAACATGAAATGAGCTCATTACAAGATTATGGTACAAATATGTCCGTTTCTAAAGAACATATGCGTCTAGTGTCCATTCGTTCAGTTAAGCATACCGGCAAATTAGTTATTCAATCTAGCAGCGTCATGGATCACAGGTCTGCCTTCGCATGGCACATTAATTCGCTAGAAACGATTCGCTGTAGGCGAATCCATTGTGAGTCAATGGGAGTTCGCTTGGTTGAGCGACCAATAGCGTGCCCGAGACCGAAATGTTTCGAGATGTTCTGAAAAATGTCAGTAGGTGAATATCTGGAATCACAGCTAACCTATACATAATTATCTTGCTAATTACCACCAAGGCGTAATTTTGTAACATACTATATTTTTACCAACATATTACAAAATTATGAGAGACATTTCAAAACATAATTCCATTTCGAAAATTGTGTAGTTAAGCAAAAAATAAGTATACTCAAACTTTCATACTAAAACATTTAAAAGCATCTTGAGATGTTTTAAAACATATCGCGCAAAATAATCCATCGTGAAAACGGCTATTGTACATGTGCAGCACAACCAGCCTTGAACCAAATCTTCCCGAAAGACAGTCTTTAGGTTAATTGATAAAACAATGTTTCCTAATGTGATAAACATTTTGTTATTGTTAATGCAATGCTAGTAGATGGTACAGAGATCGCGAAGACTTTGATGTAGCACTTTTATTAACAGTCGTTATTAATTATTGACGATGCAGAACATAAGTTCGAAGGTTGTTTTCATGACAATGTATTATCTGTACTGATATGTTGAAAATGTTACATTACACACATGCAGTATGATTAAAATAGAATCACGGATTACTGTATAATAAATCGTGACTTTGCATGTAGTTAAATATTTATAAATTTAGCATCATGTCAGTCATGTGATTCTCGGCATAATATTGCGACATTTATTTATTATAATGTTTTGAGAGACGTCATATTAATTTTTCAACGGAATCTAGACATTTTCGTCAGCGCTCTCAATGTTGCCATTTATTTATGTGCGGTATCAAAAGCCCTGGGACAATGCTTATTAAGTTGTATCCACATAGTATCCAGACATAAATGTGACTGTCAACAATAGTCGATGTTGCGTGAGGTTTAGTACTTCAAGCAGTTATTTATTTTAATTATCGAGTTGCAATACTGTGCGAGACATCTATACTGCGAGTTTGGAAACACATTGGATAACAAGAGCCTGTGAAGTGTGATAATTGTTCATGATTGTGATTGCAGCAATACATTTATCTCAGAAAATATATATTTGTTATGGAAGCATGTAGGACTATAAAGCTTGCCTTAGTTGCAAACCAGCGCAGAAAGGATCTAATTGTCCTACCCACCCTCTTTTCCTACCGTTGCCTATTGTGTCGTGGTTCTCTTTACCGGCTATTTATCGCGGCCCATTTTCAGGGCCGCGAATAAATTGCGGCGTTTCCATCACCGGTCGGCTCTGAAACGTCGTCTGTCTAGTCCCAGGATAAGTCTGATGTATTACACCTACTTAGATTTGTCTCAGAATATCATCACACATCCAATCCTCCCCTGTACACAAGTCAGGAACTATGATAAACCAAAGTCACATAATGCTGTACTTATGCTAACGCGTCAGCTCCGCTGGGCGATCTATGTATACATATTACATTTCGTTTACATTTCCCATCAAAGGACTCTCTAGCGCTACCTATCATATGTGCTGGCTGCGCAACCTACCAGCGCCATCTCATATTCGCTTGATGCGCGACCTGGCGTTTTCGACGAAGGTACTTGTATTTAAAGTTCCGCTAACAGGTGGCGTATCATACGTTAAAAATAGTTTTATGTGTCTAAACACAGACAATGTCTTAATGTGTGGGTCATTTAAATGCTAATGGTACACTACCACCTTAACATTATATTTTAGTTGAGATAGCCATTTTGAGTGCTTGGCATTGCAATTATGTATGGTATAAGTTAAAACAACCACCGAGGTCGAATCACAAATAAATTTGAGTTTGGTTTTGACATCTATAACATCCCAGACCCCAGTGTATTTTAATGAAGATTCTGAGCCGATGACGTCATCACTCCTTTATAAATGTTGATGATAGTCGTTTTTTTATTTGGCCGTATATTAGCCATACATTTGGCAGCGTAAAGATTTTCTCTATTTCCCGAAATTCCTTGATATGACGTCATCAGACCAAATATTAAAACTTAACTTTTTATGAAATTGTGGACTGTTTGTGAGAAACAAATGTCATTATTGTCATAATCGTCTTCGGCAGCAATAACTTCGTATTAAGCACCACAAGCGGCGTGCATCAGGGGCGGATCCAGCCCCTCGGTTTGGGGGGGGGGCAACTTTTTCCGGCAAAAAGGTACCCCCATTTTTTTTCTCCACGGATTTGGGCTTTTCACCTTATTTGGCATTAGAGATTTAAAAAAAAAATCCGAAAACAAAATATTTTCGGAAAAAAAGGGAAAAAACATAAAAACACTTTTTTCGATTTTGGGGTAAAAAATCGTGGAAAAATCACTTAAATACACTCAGACCACCATTTCCATAGCATATACACACGGATCTAAGTAATTAATAATAACGTTTTATCTCATACCAACTTGCAGGGGCGTCACCAGATAATTATTGAGGGGGTCGGCTGAAATGACGAGAAAACGTATATCCGTTTTGTCTGCGTGCATGCCTTTGCGACATTTCTAATTATATTGCCATGTTATAATACGCATTTGGTTTGATGTTAGGTAATTTAGGTGTTTTAGCTGGCCGATGTCCGCGTCATATCGTTCGCGTCGCCTTTTTCGGAACTCGGCAGGCCATGCTTAACTTGTAGCCAGCTTGAAATTACTCTCGCCTCAGGGGGGCCTGACAGGCCTCTGATGTTTTTCTGAAATC
Organism: Semibalanus balanoides; assembly: GCA_014673585.1. NCBI lineage: Eukaryota > Metazoa > Arthropoda > Thecostraca > Balanomorpha > Balanidae > Semibalanus > Semibalanus balanoides. The sequence continues at coordinate 4,814 of VOPJ01008597.1, read as the reverse complement.
AACTTTGTTTTCATTATGCGGCGCATCTTGCTGAAATATTCACGTAGCTGAGTTTGACAACAATTAATTCCGTATGCTGGCAAAATTTTCACTGTAATTGGTTAGTCATTTGGAAGAAATGACGTTATTTAGTGACGAATATAGTTGGTGGAACAAACGGTAACTATATTGTAAAAATCGGTAGAAATAGAGTTTTGCAGACAAATTGCTAACAGTAAGTGACAAAGATCGACAAATGGCAATTTTAATTAGGTAAGGCCAACTCGGAATTTCCGAAATTTTGTTTTTTTTACCCCTAAAAACTGAAAATGGGCGAGAAATCATAAAATGTAAAAATTGTCAAAAGATTTTGAAACCGTTAGGTGATCCTGCTCTGCTCTGCGCATTAAAATAAGTGAGAGAACTAAAATATGGGGAAAATGCCCCATCAAATTTCAAAGCACGAATGACTTGCAATATTTATTTGTTTATTATTACAAACTAGTGGTCCCCTAAAGTGTAAGAAACTCTGACATTTTAATTCACTTTTTGATTTTTTTTTTTAACCGATACAACAAAAAAATACATTTTATTGTATTTCTTAGACAAAACTGGTCTAAGGGCAAGTTTTTATTCACATTTTAATAAATGTATCTTATGAGGTTTTCTCTGACGGAGAAAAAACACTATTCTTGACGTGATCGGTCGAGGTCAATTCACTTGACTGAAAAGTTTAAAACCCAATGACTGGAACCTAAACAAATGCGTACCGTTAGAGTTTACTCACATGACATGACAACATGGCGGTATGCTTACCATATGGTTGCTCTATAGTGCTTTGGTTTTGAAGTTATCAGGGAATCCTGTAGCCGCCCCCCCTCTACCCGTACGAGCGAAGGTGGAAAATGGTAAGGGCGGGGTTAATATTGCATGAAGTTGGCCTGGTCAGGAATGTACGGTCTAAGGAGAGCCTCTGCAACACTTAATTAATTAATTTTGCCTTTTTCCTGATTGTGTAAGCAATTGCGAAACTTGTGTGATGCGCAGAAGCGGGCGCCGATTTTTTTCCCAGTTTTGTAATTGTGAATAGCTGGGATTTTTACTTGCTTCAAAGCTATTTAAACGATAAAATTGTTATCTTCCTCGAAGTACCAGACTCACAATGTTAATACCAAATAGTACCAAAACAGTCCGTATTAAATAATGTGGGTAAAAACTGATATCCTTTGGGGAGGGGGGGGCAAAATATATGTTGGCCCCATCCTTTTTCGCTTTGGGGGGGGGGGGGCATGGCCGGATTGCCCCCCTTGGATCCGCCCCTGGCGTGCATTTGATAACATTTTGGAAGGTGGCAGTGTCCCTTTAAGAAATGAGGAGGCACATACCCTGCCAGCAATTAACTTGGGCACTGATCGGGCACAGAGCTTCAAAAAGTGTCAAGATGGTCACGAGCACGAACGCAAAACGCAAAATGAGTCACAAGAACTAGGAGAATTAGGAAAAGAGTTAAGATCACAATATCCACAAATTACTATTTTTTCGAAACACATCGTAAGTGATTATCAAAAATAAAAAAATAAATGTAAAACCATGCAAAACTCGAAATCAACCAGCCGCACTTCAGTCTAAAACACACATATTTTGGTATAAACAAAACATGCTGGCTGCCACGACTTTCAAAGCAGAACATGTTGTTGGCAGCTCGTCGGGAAACACCACATGAAGGTACATGTGCATGTCGCTTGAAGCCTGCAGGTAACCTTCACGCAATGGTCACAATGGTCACAACAAATGTGCTCTGCCGGTGGTGGAGCCGGGGAGGGAGGGGGCTCCTCCCGCGGCGGTGCTCTGTCGGTGGTGGAGTCGGGGAGGGAGGGGGCTCCTCCCGTGGCGGTGCTCTGTCGGTGGTGTGGAGCCGGGGGGAGGGAGGGGGCTCCTCCCGTGACGGTGCTCTGCCGGTAGTGGAGCCGGGGAGGGAGGGGGCTCCTCCCGTGGCGGTGCTCTGCCGGTAGTGGAGCCGGGGAGGGAGGGGGCTCCTGCCCGTGGCGTGCTCTGCCGTGGTGTAGCCGGGAAGGGAGTCCTCCCTGGCGGTGCTCTGCCGGTGGTGGAGCCGGGGAGGGAGGGGGCTCCTCCCGCGGCGGTGCTCTGTCGGTGGTGGAGCCGGGAAGGGAGACGCCAGCCGCCACCGACGCTGCCGCCTTGCCACACCGCTCGCTCTCTGACCTGCTAACGATGTCCGGAGTAGTCGCCTGCAGAGTGCCTGCTGAGAGTGGTCAGTGGATCATTTGTCACTCTCTCCCCGGCCCCTGCCCCGCCCCCTGGAGCAGTCCGGCCCCGACCTCCCCCTCCCTCTATCCCGGCACTACCAGCAGCAGCAGCGGCATCTCTTCCCTGGGGATCAGTCTCCCTGCCAGCTGCTGTCTGCCCGGGTAGCCCAGTCAGAAGGACACTGGGCTACATTTCTGACCCGCCCTGGCAAGGTGGGCTTGAGACGGTTTGGCAAACACTGTTTTTTTTTTTTTTTTTTTTTTTCTGGCGTTGATGATCCGCGATCGATTTTATGGCGAATAATTTAAGCGACTAATATCGCTTTTCGTATATCTCCTATTATCATGGACTTGCTTGTATGCCATCTGAAAAAAATGGAATGCTATTATGATGATGACGATGATGACCGGTAGCAGCGGCCGCATCAAATAAAGTCAAATGAAGCATCCGAACCGGGTGAACTGTTTTCTGTTGTATGGGACGTTAAAGGGACACTGCCACCTTAACATTATATTTGAGTTGAGATATCCATTTTGGCTGCTTGGCATTGCAATTATGCATGGTATAAGTTAAAACAACCACTGAGGTCGAATCACAGAGAAATCGAGTTTGGTTTTACCATCTGTAAACATCCCCAGTCCCCAATGTATTTGAAATTGACATAGCCATGTCGTAGTCTCTCTTTGCTAAATGTTTATTACAGTCGACTTGTTTTACCTTTAGCCATATATTAGCCATACACTAGTCATACTTATGGCAGCGTGAAGGTTTTAGTTTTTTTCCAAAAAAATCTTTCATATGATGTCATCAGCCCAAATATTATAACGCATTTTTCAAAAAATTGAGCAATGTTTGTGACAAACAAATGTCATAATCGTGTTCAGCAGCAATTACGTCATATTTTGCACCACAAACGACGTACATTTGATAACTTTTTGGAAGATGGCAGTGTCCCTTTAAACTTTCCCCAGTAAAATTATGCCGGTGACTGGAACTGCGCGGTCAGATGAAGGGTCAGGGCCCGCGCTATAAGTATAGCTTAAAGGGAATATAACACCAGAATTTCTAACCTTACTCTCATTATGCCAAAAAGAGTGATTTAACCCGCGCCCCGCTGGGGTATCAAGCCCAACCGCGCCACACTGGGGTGGGGGGCATATTCTGCCCCCTCGTTATCTTCTGAACCAATAACCGTAGAGAGACGCGCGATACGGTAATCGAAAAGTCTCATTGATACGCACCCAAAGAATACGTGAAATTTTCGAAATAAGGTAACATGTCAGGTCAAGGTCGGATAAAAGGTCAAAATGGAGATAATTTAGTTTTTGGGCAATATTTTCTACCCAAAGCCTAATATTGTAACTAATTGAGCACAAAGTGCTCACAAAGGTTTAATGAAACTCCTGCATGAAGCAAAAGTGAAATTTTAAGAAAAGTTCAAGGTCAATATCGGGTCACAAAAGGTCACTAATTGCAAAAGGTCTACGGAAGTCATGCGACATATGTTTTATGGGCTGTTTTACACGTGTAATTCGATAGTAGAAGCCATTTTGACAATCTGACACCATAAAAGGTCAAAGTCAGGTCATATGAGGTCAAATTATGAAATGAAAAATTTGCATCAAAAAATACATTTTTATAGTCAAGTTTGTTCTCATAAAAAATATGTGGAGTTTATTTGTCTCTATCTGGTCAAAAAAGGTAAAAAAAAGTTATTGAAAAAAATCATGTCATTAGTTATTTACACTTGGGAGTCATCAGTCAGTCAAAATTTCAGATATCGCTTTTAAATTTGGTTTGGGTTTTATTGATACTTAGTTCTCTTACATATATTCCGGTTTTTGATATATTTTTGAAAATTGTGCTTTTGTGATAATTTTTATAATTTTTATTTTTAGTTTTGGGGGTCAAAAACTCAAAATTTTGAGAATCCGTGACAGCCATTTTGAAGACAATGCAATTTTCTACCTTTTGATGCTTTTATTTTTTAAATCGCTTTACACCTCCATTTTCTACGATTTTTCCAACATTCATCGTTATTCCACACAAAATGGCATGACATGACGTCATGAAAAGGTCATTTTCTTCCAAAATTATTTATCAATATCATAACATTTTTGGGAGAAGACGTGAAATTGGTGTAGGATAAGGTACTGCAAGTTTCACGTCGGCATCTGTCATTGTTTTTTAGTTATTGAGAAAATCTGGGAGGGGGGATTATGTCCCCCCCAGCGGGGCGCGGGTTAATACAAATAAAACACAAGATCAGAAGCTTTCGACTGGCGCCTTCATCAGCCATTCATGTTTTTTTTCTTCAAAAACATCCGAATTCAAATTTACAGAAACATGCATTAGGCACACTCGCACTCCCAGTAAAATAGATAAGCCCGATACAAATATAAACATTCAGATATTAGGATAGGTACACCAGGGGTGGTAAAATTGCTTTGAGTGGCCCCAACCAAGAGTCGCACATGAAAAAATGACCCCAGCCAGCTAAACTAGGATCATTTTGGAGGTTCCCTATGCATAAAGACACGTACATTTAGGCGCAGGGGCGCCGGAAC
>VOPJ01008595.1:0-19839 GCA_014673585.1 Semibalanus balanoides | reverse complement strand
GACGGGCGGGGCGCGCTCACGCGAGGTGGAAGACAATGCAACAGCTACACGGAGTACGGAGTGCTAAGTCGCTCTCTCCAGCACTGGGACATGTTCTTTGGAGGAAATGTTGATTGGATTGTGCTTTAACCTGGCACATGATCAGACTTCTGCGAAATTCACTTATTCTAGTTTCGCCCTACATTGGGTAATCCTGGTCGTTGTACGGCGGGTCTTCCAAAAATACGTCTCCTGGGAGACCTAGCAGTGTGTCGGGTGTTGCGCAACACTCAGCAGCGGTGTGGACTCACCGATGTTGACTAGTTTGATGCCGTCCTGCTCGATGGCTCTGAGCGCCGTGGTGACGTTCTCCAGCCACTGGTGCTGGTTCATCGGCCGCGAGATCTTGCGCAGCTTCTTCTGCTGCAGGATCTCCACCAGGGTGACGAGACAGACGCCGTCCCGGAGGTCGCTCACCAGATCCTCCACCATCAAACCCGACGGCGCCAGCTTCTCGTTGACCCAGTTTTTGAAGGTGTGCGCCTGGATCTCAATCCAGACATCCTCGTTGCCTTTGATCTGCATGCCTCGCGCGGCGTGGCCCTCTGGACTGCGGGCCACAAGCCCGCTCTGGCTGATTCCATAGTTGTCTTCGTCAGCCATGGCACTGATAGCAGGCGGACAGCGGCCGCACTCTCACACTCTGCGCACGCAGCGCACACCTCCACTCCCACCGACGTCTCGCTCAGCACTAGCACCGCACCTGCTACTTTCACTTTCCGTCGCCTCCGCTAGAGGCTCTGCCGTCGCCGGCGCCCGGCGGGATGAGGGAAAAACGGGCGAAAACCCAGCTAGCTGAGGTAATGTCCGTGCAAACGCGAGCAAAGCACAGTGCTCGTCGTTAACGACGGCTGCTTAGGGTGGTAGGGCCCAGCACAAGCACGTCTGCTGCTGAGGGAGGGGTACGGGAGAGCCAGGTGCGCCAGCTCTGCTAGAGAGTGTACCGCCGCTGTCCTATTATGACATCGGCCGTTTGTCTGGGGGCCGATTGCCTTATAAAGGTATGCGCCGGACATCATTTCACACGCTGAAGTGATTCCCAAGCTCAGGAGGTGACTAGCCGCTCGGTAGGCTTTCAAGGGCTGTCAAAGCCCGCAGCTGTGAGCTGTGCATTGGCGGTGCGGGCTGGAGACCAGCCCATGGGTGGACGGGTGGACGGGCGTCAAGGCCGCGGCCCGCCCAGTCCAGACCGGCGCGTGGGCTAACGGCTTCCATTGGTGACGTCACAGCACATGCCAGCTGGGGAGGCTCTGGCACCTGACGCCTACCTGAAGCTCACCTTATGTGGTGCATACTTGTTCCAGAATGGCGTACGTCGGGCAGTTTATGGCGAATGAGAGTTCTACAAGTTTGGGGTAGGGCAAAGTTTTAAATGGGCGAACAGGTGTTTCATTATCGCTAAATCTGTTAGAAGGGTCGTTAATTAACACGCCGCTCGTTGACAAATGAACGGATAATTAATGGTTTGCTTTCGAGTAACATTCATGTTTTTTTTTTTTTTTTTTTTTTTTTTTTTTTTTTTTTTTTTTTTTTTTTTTTTTTTTTTTTTTTTTTTTTTTTTTTTTTTTTTTTTTTTTTTTTGTTTTTTTTTTTTTTTTTTTTTTGTTGAACTAAACTTGCATTTAAGGGATTATACGGGTTTTTTCCCAAAAGAGTACATAGTAAAACGTACTTATAAAGTGGTAGAAAGGCCCACGGTTACCACATTTTTTGTGGAAAATGCATCTTCTTACGTAAGAACGTTTCAATGGTTCGGTGATGCCCACCGGCGTACTTTTTGCAGTACTTGCGAGGTATAGACAGCCGCCTCTATACGCCACTTACGCCCGCTATGCGCCGCCCCAGGATAGAGATATAAAAGTGGTGACAGTAATCCCGAGTCAGTACTCGTTACCAGATACCAAGTCTTGAAAATGTCAAAGTTTTAAACGCTGATAATGCTGAAATAATGGATTAAATGAGCAACGAGGTCACTCTCATATGTCTTAAACGTGTTTTAGCACATACAACTGCAAAAGAGTGCATTTCCTTTCAGGACGGAAACCCGTATAATCCCTTTAATTTAGGGTGTTTTTTTACGCGCAGGTAATAAAATGTGTAGCTCATCGGCAATTAATATACAGCACCGTACCTACTGTCCTGACTGAATCAACCAACATCACTCACATTTGGTAGTACTATCGGTTCAAAATAAGCGCCCGCTAGGTTTGGCCGGCAACAGCTGTTAAAGGGAATATTCCGCCTTTGGAAAAAATATGTGGATTGATGCAGATGAGTGCCCAGATGAGTGCTCTCATCTCCATCATTTCTCATAATTTTCCCCAGGGCCGATATACTCCCTTAAACTGCTGTGCCGGCCAATCCAGCGGGACGCTTATTTTGGAACCAATAGTACCAGGACGGGCATCAGCGTCTTGTCCCATATGCATTCGGATTCTGCAGTCACTATGCGATCCAAGAGACGAGGTCAGTACGATCACGCATCACATCAGTAAAAGCCAAGAACAAGATATTTGGTGATTTGTTTTGTTCATTTTTAATCGTTTTTCAACGATAAGTAATATAATCGCACACTAGACGACATATATACCGTCTGTATCTTATATAAATAACACAATTCACAACGCAGCAGGGAAAAATGCGGTAACTTTATTCTGACTCAATGTCTGTTAAGCTCAATGTGAAGAAGGAAGGAAGACACAATATACTCTTCTGATTCATAACTTTCCCTTGAAAGAAGTACCTTGTTCCGCTTGTAGACCGGCTCCGTTCTTCTTAGCAAATGACCATATATGAATTATGAACTACTCGACTCTAAAACCCCGATTTCCCGATGCCGATCACGACAGCCCAGGTTTAGCCAGTCTTTCTTAACAGCTGTTCTAAGGCCAAACTGTCATTGTTAGAGCGAGATTGTCGGCATTTCGAATCATTCTTAGCCTATCGTACCGAGCGACTCATTAATGTAGAAGAGAATGCACGAAGTGGTTCACGAGCTGTGGGAACATGAACTGAGAATTGAATCGCATCTCTGGTCAGATACTGGAACACGATAACGAATCATATTACTAATGAATGTTATTTATTGATGATAATGTCACATGCCACCACAAACAATATCCAACATGGAAAACGCCATGTCGACGTGATTGTCAAAATGGACAACAGTGATGATCGGGAACTGTAGAATACCCGAGAACAAAGTAGATGTTCACAATTCTGTTGTTTCGGAAATGTTATCGGATCAATTCCTGTAACAAAGACACTTCAGTGGTTGCTGCGTTCTGGCAATTTCGGCTGAAAGAATACGAGGAACGAACAGTGGCATATCTTGGCACAACCGCACAACCATAACTATAACCTGTTACGATGTATACGTGAACACCACATCGACCAATCTACAGGTCAAGGTCAGCAGGTCCTATCTACGTCTACATCTAAAGCTCTACGAGACGATTGCTTTGGCACCCAATAGCGAGCGATGACAATGCGAGTTCAGCTCTACACTGCACTAACTGAGGCAAGTGCTACCATGACCATTATGAAATACGATACAACAATAAAATGCAGCTCGGGGTGCCTTTTCTAAAGAACATCGTTTTCAGAACGCACATCAGAAGTCTCTAATCCGACGTAGCTTGAAACTAGGCATCAACACAACACGTTTCCACTATAAAAAACATATCTGAGCAAATGAGTGTGTGTGCGTTAGAGTGCACGTGCCTATGTGTGCGTTCGTGTGTGTGCGCTCGTGGTAGTATTCCAAGTCTACGACAGCGCGATTGTTGGCCATGTTTAGTCGGGGTCTCTCACACCAACCCAAGCGGTGAAGCTGAAACACTTCGCCAGTAGCCAGAATCGAACCCAGAACCAATGGATTGCCAGCTGAACGCTCTACCAACTGAGCTTTCCGAACCCCATGAATGCGTTTGTGCATATGCGTGCGTGCGTGTATGCGTACGCACGGCACGCATATGCACAAACGCACGATATGCACAAACACGCATATGCACAAACACGCATATGCACAAACACCCATATGCACAAACAAACAACGGAGTCCTGAAAATGGTCGTATGCGTGCGTGTGCAGGGTGGCGTATTGCAAATGTGAGCAGTACGTTCTCAGTTCTCACCGCATAGCGCGCACAAAGTCTGTCACAATAAATAAGCTCACATCCTAAATCGACTATCAAAATAAAGTTTGCATAGCTCATCGCTTCTGCTGCACTTCTGCTCCTCACTTCTGCATGCATAAAACACATGGCAAAGCAGACTGAGCAAACGACCTCCCTACAGAAAGGCCAGCCTCAGCAGCCGACAAACCTACCATCTACCGCCTTCTACAATCTGACAACATCAAGAGACCTAAGACATCTGTCCCGCCGCGCTATTTGCATGGCACGACGACAGCTCTGCTAACCATATCGTCTAACTATATCGTCTAACTATATCGTCACAGTTTGTGTCTGAGCTGCCGGCATCTCTTGGCCGGCGGAGTCCTGAAAATGGTCGAAGACGGGCCAACACGCACCTAACCAGCATTGCTCCCATGACCAGAGTTGCTCCAGCACCTAAAGACAGTTAAGTATCGTCCCTATGTGCATTCGGCGCCACTACACCGTTTGGAAGGTGCCCGGGCGGACAGCAAGTAAGTGCCCCGGGCGGGCACAAGTATGAGTACTCCCAACGCGATCACAAAGCCAGGGCAAAACCCTCAGATGATGACTTTGGCTTAAGGGCGCACAACTGTCACGTTTATATGCCGACATTTGCTTAATCACGTCAGACCGTTAACCCTGCGTGTGTTGAGAATCTCTCACCGCCTTAGCTGGACGCCTCAGGGCAGAGTCCGCTCGTCCTCCCGCTTGCAGCACTGCGACGGCGGCACGGACGCGTTGTACCGATACGACGGCCGCAGGCGACGCTCCTTGTCGCAGAGCACGCCGCGCCGCTCCAGCGTGCGCTGCATCTCCGTCATCTCACCCACGCTGTGCTTGTGCGTCACCAGGTGCCGGTTATCACAGCCGCGAGACTCCCACTCGGTGTCGAAGCGCGGGTCGTGGCGCCGCTCGACGGCCAGCGGTGCCAGCCACGCGCCCACCGACACGTCCTCGCTGTTGAAGCGGCGCAGCAGCGGCGCGGAGGCTGCCAGGTACGCCACCAGGTCGCTGGAGAGGATGTAGCCTCCGCCGAGCGCGTACGGCAGGTACAGGTCGCAGATGTCCCACGTAGGCTCGGCCCATTTTCCGCTCCGTCGAGGCCGGGCGCGTCCGTCGAAGAATCCAAGATAGAAGCGGTTTCTCGGCGCAGACTCCAACTCCGTGACCAGAGGACCCAGCCTCGCGAACGTGTCATCGTCGCACTTCATGACGTACTGGTACCGCGCGTGCGTCGACAGCCAGGTGAAGGCGGCCAGCACCTTCTCCGTCAGCTGGCTGTAGGCGTCGGTGACGTGTGGTAGGAGCAGCAGGTCACCGTGCCGCGCCTGCTCGAACAAAAGCCGTGACAGCTGCTCTGCCTGTAGTGAGGCGCCGCCGACGACGAACCAGTGTCGCGCCGGAGGCGTGGATCCCCCGCGCGGCCGGAGCCAGGTGGCGCGCAGCGTGTCACGCCGCTCCACATTGTCGGGCGCTGTCAGCACCAGCACCAACAGCTGAGGGTCACCAGGCGGGACACAGTGGTCATGCGAGGATAACACACTGAATACAATGCAGCACGTGGCACATTCATTTATGTATAATGAACATTAAGCAACAAATTAATAACACATGTATAAGCCATATTCATAACACATATGTATAAGTACACACATGTATAAGCCATATTCATAACACAGTCATTTTCCAGGGTCGACATAATATGCAAGCATAAATGTAATTTTATACAGCATGCACAACACAAAACACATAAGTTTATTATACTATTTGAATGGATGAATATGCAGTACTATGCAAGCTTATGTAATGTCTAGTGTCTATAACCATCAAAGATAATCAGAAGTGAAATAATAAAACAACATGATTATTTAATTGATTGGGGATTTTGATTTGCAGGAAAATAGATTTTGGGGTTTACAAACATAGGTGATATTAATATTTTGGTCTCAGGAAGCACATAATGAAGCTCAATAAAAACCATGTTAGCCTTACCTTATACTCTGGTCCTTCTGGCTCAGACTGTGTGTTCTCTGAACACCTTAGTCCAGAACGTTCTGGCTCAAGAATAACCACACTGACACAGACTCCCAGGATGAAACAAGCTGTAGCAGTCAAACAGAACAGCAGCACCAGCAGACGCCTCTTGAGGCAGGGCCGCAGTATTGGAGGTGCCATCTGCCCTGGCACTAGCAGCCTGATGAACTGTCAAGTCACAGCACTGCTGGTCCAGATGGCAGCAACCTGTTGGTGAATTAGTTAAATGGTTAGTGCCTACCTATGTTTTGCTTGGTAAAATATGTTGTCCCAGTAGTGTATGTAAAAACAGACCATTTTCAATAGAGTTGAATTTTTGGTGAGAAGGTAAGGTCAACAATCTCATTTATTTATTTTCAAAATCACCTACATGGTTAACCCAAACAAAGCTAAGAGTAATCAATGTGATGTATAATTACAAATGGTAATGGAGCTCTATAAGCTGGTACAAAACATGGAACAGACATAAACAATGTAAATAAGGCAGCAATACAATGATAAAAGGCAAAAGCAGCATGAGTTAAAGATACATGATGTTAAAATGGGGCTGCATAGGGAAAATAGCCGTAGGTAAATCCTAGACACATCCCATTGACAGACTTTTTATGCTATTGGTGATGCAAACTGTAACTGATACACTACATTGCCAATAGCATGACAAGTCTGGATATAGGATGTGTGCAGGGTTATAGTTGCTTTCCCTAACTGACAACACGAACACAGTTTGTGTGAAAATTGTCATATAATTAATTGGTACCTTACAAACCCTTCTTTCCAACTTATTTCCCTTAACTTATCTTATTGCCCTTCCTCAGGCCTAGAACAACTTTCCTCACAACTTTGCATACTCCTAAGTACAGTACCTCATTCCAAGCCTTTAAACACTACTAACGCTACACTGCATCTGTATTTCACTTGGTTTTAGTATTTTGTCCTCATTCTGTAACTTTTCTGAAGCTATGGTTAGTTGATAATTGATATCACCTGAATCTGTAAAAATATATTAACTGAGTATCTATATCATATCTGCATAATCCCCATGGACCAGGGTGTGGCAAGAAACAATTGAAATAACATATAAAACCTGACCCAACCTTTGCAGCTATTATAGTCACAGGGACCCAAGTTCAGAACACCTAGTTTGCATTCACTTGTTGCGGCCCTACCAGAGGGGGCTCAGGGCTGTCGCCCTTCCCCTGGACCCCCAGGGCCCAGACCATTTTGTAGACAAAACTATGGGGATCATCTGCAAATAGATGATATTTTTTTAGGTGTAAGGGCTCCACAGCTGCTACACAAGTGGCCTGCATATAGACGCTCTTAACCCAACACTAGTAAAACTGCAAAAGGTTGGGACTTGGGAATGAGGGCCACAAAGTTGGACGGTGGACCCAAGTTGAAAAAGTTGCTCTTTGTAGTAAGCTGTTCTAAAGGGAATTAAAGTTGTAAATGAGTTTTTAAAAGGCTACAAAAGTAGTATCCCCTAACACAATAATTTACCAAAGTCGGCAGTGTGTTGCTGAAAAAATTGACCCAAGAAATAAATGTCACTAAAACTTCATAAGTCAACAAAAGGGAACATTTTGTCAAGATAATGTGGAAAATGAGAGGTCAAATCATTAGGGACTCGTCTTTAACAGCAAGGACATATATGAATAAAGCAAATCAATATGAGCTTTGATGGTAATTAGGTAGGTGCCTAAACAGCGTGCACCTTAGCCAATTTAAAGGCAATTTCAATAAATAAACTGTCTGTCTCTGTCTAACTGGCGAGTTGACAAGTATGTAAGAAATGAAGCTTTAAAGACACCCTAAGAACAAATAATATGTATATATTGCCTTACAACTCGAGCTGCAAACAGTCCCCCTCGCATTACTCCCATTACTCATAAACAATTAACTGAAACATTTGCGCCATAACTGTCTTAGCAACTGTGTTCAATTTTGTGGGGCGAAGCTGTTGATAACGTCAAGAACGTAAAGCGATTCGCTAAGAAGAAAACTTGATCATTTTCATTGGTTGAATTCGTGCTTTCTTTTCGAAATAATGTCACTCAGACACAATGCAGTACTGCACGCATTCCTCGCTTTGTAAACAACCTGCCTAGCAGAAAGCAGAGGAGACTTTGAATGTGGTGCGAGTTCATACAGCTGAAGTGAAATTTATTATCCCGTTGCTGGATAGTTTGTGGCTTTACAACCAACTGCACGATGAGGTTCAAGACCTCAATACTTGCGGAACCAAGACATCATGATACGGTCACAGCGGTCGGTTGGTGTAATACCGATGAGATATTTTCAATCAGGTAAGTTTGCTGTGAATCAACAATTCAAATTAAGTATGAACTGATTACAGAGAGAATTGGTGAATGCATGGCTTTCATGTTGCATTACGGATGGTTTCCTTAATATTCAGTCATTTTTATATTTGCAATTTATGAAACCACCATTTGCATCCGCGAAATCACCGTTAAAACGGTCGGCTACTGTAATGTGATAAATGAAAATAGCCAATGCAAAATTTTAATATTAGGAAACTTCCAATGAGGTATGAGTAAAATAAATTGTCAAACATTTTCCACTCGTATCGCCGCTCACAATGATCCCATCACTTTTTAAAATACCAACTTAACCCACACCCCACTGGAGAGCCGTGAGGGGGGGTGAACACTCTCTGCGTTTTTTTTCGATATTTCAAAACAACGGCGGCGCGTAACGCCGCCAAATTGTGTCTGCATTTTTCTCTTTTTTTCTACACCAATTTTGTTCAAATTTGAGTTTCGTGTCGTATCAGGTCAGGTCACCAGGTTGAGGTCAAGTGACCCCACCTCCAAAAAGTTTGTGGTGTTGTCATGGCCACTTCTGAGGGATCAATATTAAATTTTCAGGATTGCATGAGGTCATCAGTATCTACAAAATGCTTATCTCATAATTTTGATATCGATCACCTGAGTTCGGGTCAATTTCGTGCCCTCCCCATTTTAAGTCAAGGGATAAATATTAAAATGCTCCCTATTCCGAGGATATGCCTGATTCAATTCATTCCCAAATCCAAGTCCAATTCCTGTTGGATAATGTTATCATATGATATTCTTGATCCAAATGGAGGTTTTGTTAAGTGAACCCTACAGGGTCACCTGAGGTCATCCAAGGTCACCAACACTGGCGGATCCAGAACGTGGGCATGGGGGGGGGCTAAATTTCAAAAAGTTTCATCAAATTAGAAAAAACTCATCGGATTTGCTTTCCTGTACCTACTGAACAGTTTAAAACAAATATCGCCTTGCGTAAAAAGTTTATTAGAGTTCCACGTCTACTATGGAAAAAATGTCAATTTCGCCGATTTCAGGCAAATATGGGGGGGCTAACGCCCCTGTCCGCCCCGCCTCTGGATTCCTGCTAGTGCTCACCACACAACTTTTCGGCAACTCCTCGACATGATGAAGATAAAAAAGGAAACTGGCACCAATGTATTTGTTTCGTCGAGACACGTATCCCAATATTGCAACATGACCTACTTGAGTTCACCACTTGACCTTGAACCTTTTGAGGTCATAATTTTTAAGCTGCATCCACTTTGTCGCATTAATTTGGTTCGAAGCACCTTGACGAGACAAACAATGACGTTCGTCACTAATTAAACAGCCATGCACAACACATGAAGCTCGCGGTCATACCGATTAGGTATAGGACTGGCGATTGCGTATCTTCTACCGATATGGCCTATGAGTTAAATTAACTTCTTTTGAAAACTGATGCGTCTCCGCCGTCTCTTATAAACTTGTTTTGAGCCTCATCACTCGCACGCCTGCGACGTGTTCCAGCGACGACCACATGATCCTGCGCTGGAACCTGATGACTCAGGAGCAGGAGAAGGTGGCTGATCTCGGCCCGGACGTGTTCCCCGTGGACCTGCACTGGGTGCCGCGTGACCTCACCTCGGGGCCCGCCGCGCAGAAGAAGGGCGGCACCATGGGAGGAGAGATCTTCGTGGTGGCCGGAGCTGATGGTGAGTGACCAGTCGAGTCATAGCGGATCATCCCCTCGGTACCGGTGCTCTGTTGGCTGCTGCGGGCATCAGGACTAGAGATGGGTGATTTGTCGGAAAAAGTTGGGATCGGTATCAGTATCAGTAAGACCTTGTAGGTGTCAATATGGTATCGGCAGCGGTATCGACATTCATTATCTATACATACAAATACAAAGTAAAACTGCAAAGATGGAAACCCTGAAATTCAACTTTGTCACCATTACGTACTTTACTTCCTACCTCAAACGCGAAACTATCTACTTCTATTACTGAGCACCCGGTACTTTTTATCAATTGTAGTAGGAATGTTTTGTATGGATGGATTTCCGAGGTCAGGTCCTGACCTCACCACCCGATCGCGCAATCCCTGTTGGCCGGCAGAATTCGGAGATGAAAGTTTGACGTGCCCGACATACCTAGACACGGTCCGCCCTGCTCACTGACGTCACCTGACCTTGAGTACGACCGCTGCCCAGTGTCCTAGGATTGCTTTAAAGACAGGGTGCAGAGTATAAAATTCAGACTGAAAATCAGGAAAAAGAGTAGAAAATTATACCTAAAAAATATTTTTTTAAAGAATTTTATCATTTTCCTATTTAAAAAAAGGCTTTTGGATATTCAGATAAATGAGTGAAAAAACATGAAAAGTGAAAAAGAGTGGAAAAAAACCTTCAAATTGGGCAAAAGGAGTGGAATATTGTATCTTGTAGGGTGTCGCTTTACACCCAAAATTTAAAATCCTAGGACACTGCCGCTGCCACCGGCCGCAGGCCATCCCAGTCAGGAGAAAATAGCGAGCGCCGAAGCGACTCAAATTCGGGCTGCCACTACCGAGACTAGGTCAGATTCGGGGGGGGGGGCCAACAGTCGGTTATCGGTTAAGCATGGGCTTGCTTCCGACTTCGTTCAGCTTACTTGCCCCATAGGGTTACAATCCCTTACAAAGGCCACTTTTCAAGCCAAGTTCGTGAGACTTTTCTTCAAGAAACTATATTCAAAGTTGCATCATATAAATAAAGTTGAGCCTCGTATTTATTTTCGCATCTTTGGGATCAAAATGCCAAGCCCAACCAACGGTTTCTCGAGTTATTAGCCAACGAGTTGCAATCGCGCGCCCGCCGACTACTTTTGTCAGTACCAAGAGGCCGCCGTCATAAGACAACTCGGCCAATGGAGGTCGCAGGTGGGACAATGGCTTACCATTACTGCCTGATCATATTTGAAGTTGTGCCATCAAACAAAAGCGCCATACATTCGCAAGTATGATGCAGCCATATTCCTGGTTGTATTATTCTAGTGAATTTAGTGTATTTCTTTTTATCGCTACGTGTATAGAGCTATTTGTAGTGTATTCTTCTGTACCGTGTATCTGTAGTGTATTTTCTTTTTATTCTTTCGTTTTTCTTCTTTCCTTGAGGGGTAATATCTACTACTCGGGTCACCGGTATCAACGACGACCCTATGCATATAACCATTTTTTCTTTGTAGGTACCCAGATGTATAGTGCCCTGGGTCAGATTAAGTCCAGCGCTCTCCCACTGAGCTACAGAGGCGGACTATGTTCTAATAACCCGGTCATCATGAAAAACACTGCACCTCGAGCAATGCTTATAATTTTTATTCAGAAATCAGAATGTTGTCTTTTTAGTACTTCTTATGCATCCCTTGTGGTTTTTGTTGACGATTGCGAGACTGATCTAAGACGGGCGGATGCAGGAGGAAGGGCAAGGGGCCAACCCCCCAGGGTCCTGAAACCATGATTTCCCCACAAAAACGGTTTGATTACCGTACGTACAGTTGCCGACGGGTTGATGACGCGCTCTATCCCTCCCCTCCGGTCAACAACTGCTCATCAACTTTGTTTAAATACGCTATTGGATTTACCCCCGCCCCCAAAAGTACTAGATCCGCCTCTGGCATAAGATCGGCATCGGCAAGGTATCGACGCAATGCTATTCGGTATTAGTGGGGTCAATCGGTAATCAAAATTTTGGTTACAAAAAAAAAAATGTGTGACCGATTCGGTAATCGGTCGGTTAGGCTTATACATTTTTGGACACTTTTCGGTCAGCTTAATCTTAAACAATTCACTTGTTTGTCACATTTTTACGCTTTCTTATTTATATCCAACAAATTGGTACACAATTTGCTCGAAATTCAATTAAATAATGTAGATGTCTTTGGTCTTGCTTGCAGCATCCACTATTTTGCTTTGCAAATGTAAGTACTAGATCTGCCTCTGGCATAAGATCGGCATCGGCAAGGTATCGACGCAAGGCTATTCGGTAATCGGTACCAGAAACCGAAAATATATCGGCTGATACCAAAACAAGTATTGACATCATCACCAAAAATAACAATCCCATCTCTAGGCTAATAGGAGCGCTCGCATGCTGTGCTAGAACACCCTTGTTGTAACAATGGCTTGTTGGGAGTATATACATGCTAAAATATGTCTGATTTTTGTCCCAGATATCCAGATACCTATCAGCTCATCCGTTGTCCGACAGCCGTAACTCAACATAAGTCTTATTAGCAATTTAACCAAAGTTTGCTCTTAACTTATTTATGGCTTCACGCCTTTGCACCGATCTGTGATCCAATATTTTGTGTTTATTTTTGTTTTTTCAAAATAAATGTGTTTGTTGTTGTTGTTGTTATGGCATTCACGGCGTTCTTCGAGGCTAGAAGGTACCGTCAGGTTATTCATTCATGATTTGCCGTTAACAATTGCTTGCCGTGGCATATCATCAACGTGGCCTACCGATTGTGTGCAGTGCATGTATCAGTGTGGTGAAGATCTGGACGCCGATTTTCAGGCAAGTTTTACATGATGAACAAAGTGGGTCGAGTCGAGAAGACAGTGGAGGCTCACAAGGGCGCCGTGCTCTCGGCTCGCTGGAGCAGCGACGGGTCAGCCTTGCTTACAGGTGAGAGGCCCTAGTCATTGGTAAGAGACAATGGTTACCGGTCAGCCGTGGTGGACACGGTCCGCTGAATCCATTAACCGCGCATTAGTGAAACTAACTTTCTTTAGCGGGTTAGCGTTTTCCGCTAACTTTGAAAACCATTGGCGGACCAATTAGCTTCCGCTAACTTAAAGTCCGCTAACAAACAATTTGTGACCTTAATTAAGCCATCCTTAGGTGTAAGAGTGGGGAGGGGGAGGTAAGGAAGAGGGAATGACAGGGACGGACACCCTTCCGCCTCTGTTGAAATTATTTGAATTAAATAAATTATTCATTTGTTCATCTAATTCATGATTTGTGTGCACATTGATCATTTAATCCTGGCATGTTATGCCTTTTTGGAAAGCTCTATGTCCAAGCTAGAACATTAAATTGCAACTATAGGTCTGTTTTCAAGGGAATAAGAGCAACAAAAAAACAAACAAAATTAATATGATAAGTCAGCGATTAGCAGTTAGCGTTAGTTTTCGCTAATTTTGTGAGCGGTTAGCGGTTTAGGGTTAGCGGAAGTAAAATTTTTAATTGGCGGATTTAGCTGTGCTCACTGCTCAGTGCCCACCACTGCTGGGGAGAATCTCTGCCCACAGATTTGTGACCGGAGTACGTGCCAGCCAAAAACGCTGATTTCTACTAAAACTTGTGATGAGTACATGGCAGATATGGATGTTTCTCTGAGTTGCATTGATATATACATTCCCATATAATGTATAGAGAATGAGATGCACATTTGATCGATTTTCATGAGGTTGGCATGTCTGATGCCTGTTGATAGATATTATTATCTGTTCACGTTATGTCGACCTGCTGGCTGCGTTACTGGTGTCGTATGACCTCTGACTCGTCCCTCGCCCCGTCCTGCAATGTTTTACCTTCAGCTGGCGAAGACGGCGCGCTGAAGATGTGGTCGCGGTCGGGCATGTTACGCTCCACTCTGGTACAGGGCAATAGCTCCATCTACTCGGCCGACTGGGGGCCCACCTCGGCTGAGGTTGTCTACTCTCAGCGGAAGAACATCGTGGTCAAGCCGCTGCAGCCAAACTCCAAACCCAACTCGGTGAGTACAGTCTGCGACTCCAAACCCAACTCGGTGAGTACAGTCAGCGACTCCAAATCCAACTCGGTGAGTACAGACAGCGACTCCAAATCCAACTCGGTGAGTACAGACAGTGACTCCAAACCCTAACTCGGTGAGTACAGTCAGCGACTCCAAACCCAACTCGGTGCAGGTACAGTCAGCGTATTTCCAAACGTATATCGGAGAGAGGACACGTGGTCACGGGAGACGAAAGGTGCCGACCTGCCGCACGATTACGATTGCGCAGTTACAACAATACGAGCCGTGTTCACGATGCATGTTTATGCGGGTTTACGTAAACCATAAACAGGTTAAACGGATGAGTGCTATCAGCATCGGGCTCACCCGAGCTGATTTGGTCAGTCACTACTTAAACCATGTTTATGGTTTACGTAAACCGCATAAACATGCATCGTGAACACGGCTCTGATAACGATTTACGATAACGTTTTTTTTATTCATGCTGTAGAAAACAGCACGCGACGGATCCGTTTCGTCAAAAGGTTTGGAATACAATATTGTTGACGTGGATTTGGGTGAAGCTCATGTAACATGAGTCATGAACATGGTAGGTTTCGAGGCGTCGTGATTGGGAATGGACAGAAAGGTGCTGGCATGTATCAATGCATCATTGCCCACCATAGCCGCATAGAGCATTGTTGACTCGGTCGACTTTGAGCGAGCTGTGTTTCACTTCACTGCGTCTGGCTCCATTACGGTCAGCCGGGTGGGAGTGTCGCGAACTATTCACTGCATTGTTAGGAGTGGCTGCTGTCTACGTGCACTTCCTGTTCCATCCAACCCGACATCGATTGTTTGGAGTGGACGTGCTCTGGATCTGCTAACAGCGCCACCTATACCAGGTATAGCAAACGAAACCGCTGTCACAATGCGATGATAGGTGAACTGTCAAGGTAAAAGGATATCATGCTAGTCCAGAGTATTGCAGCAGGGAAAGTATTAATTTGCTTTGTCCATTTATTAACACCAGTTGCCGTCTGCAATACTTATTGTTTTTTTATGGCCTTTCATGGCTGATCCCGAGCCCTCTGTGGTAACAAGCCGCAGTTTCTAAGTCAGCGCTCCGTGGAAATTTTGAAACTACAATGGTTATGTTCGTCTTAGTTGAGGAGGAGCTCGGAAAAATGTACTTAAACCACGGTTTGCTCAGCGGCAGAAGGAACTGCAGTCCGGAGCGGTAAAATGCTGCACTTTTATTTTGAATTGGCGTGCATTCGGTTGAATTGAAGAATACTCGGCAATTAATTCAGAACGGTTCAGCCAGAGCTCAATTCACCTTTGGTGAATGATGCGACACATCAATCGAGCAGCGACTTGGTAGAACTAACGGTAGTGTGTAGGATCCTGCCTGCATGTTTATCAACTGTTTAGTGCTTACTGCTATGGTTTTAATATACATATAATAATATAATAAAGGGAAAGAAAGCAGCGGGTATTCTGAAGGTTGTGCGAAATAATAATCACATTCAAATGATGTATGTAGCTCGGGTGGTTGATACGTGAAATTAAGTTGGATAAAATGGCGGCCTCCAATTGGTCTGAATTGTCTGCATAGCCTGAATAGTCTGTGCGGCAGCATTTTAACGTCGCCTGTCAATATAGGTGGCGCCACCAACGGTCATGGTAACATCCGCTTCGCAGCTGACTGAGTGAGGACGAACATACGAGCTGAGTCACCAGCTGCCCATAACGATACTTACAACACTCCCGCCAGTCGAAGCCAGCGTGTCTGTAAAATGACGGGGCGTTCTGTCAGCGCTGTCTGACGTCATACTCTCCCGTACCCGAACAATGAAGCTTGGGTAGAACAGATACTGTGTGATGCATCGCGGAATCGTGGCAAAAATGGTGTACCTATTAGTAATGGAATGAGTTTTTGTCCGATTCATTGATAATTGCTTGATTGATTAATTCATTCAAATTTAATTATTCTTAATATTTCTTTTCAGGTCAAAGCGAGCTACTAAGTCACTTTTTACACATTGGTGTATTTATTAGCATATATATTTACCGTCAGCATTACGTCATCTCATCTATACCTAATTCTTTTGACCAAACATGTTGTGGTTCAGCTGCATTCCTTATGGAGACATTTGATACTACAATTGTTATGTTCGTCTACTGAAGAAAAGTCAGAAAATGTGCTAAATACTGCATGGAGACGCTGCTGGTGGAATCAGCTGTTTGCTGTTTGCAGCGGTAAAGTGCTGCGCTTTTACCCGAGATCGACTCACATTCGATACAGAAAACAAGTATTTGGAAAGGCTCAGCCAGCCAGCGTGATCAATAACCGGTTTTGTTGAGACTTGAGAGGCTTGTTTCGGTTCAATTTTAACGCATCATCAAGCCCAAGAGCACATTCATTATTTACCTGCCTTCTAGATGAACGTGGCCAGTAAGTAAAGGTAGCTAGCGGGCATATCGGAGAAGCGAATCAATGGGCCTGTTCCCGTCGCACTTCTAACCTCCTCAAAGTTGTTCCCTCCCACTTGCTCCAGTCGTATTCTCGTATTCTCGTCCAGTCGTATTCACAACGCAGTTGCAGTTGGAGCAACTTAGAGGAGGTTAGAGGCGGTTAGAGGCGCGACGGGAACAAACAGGCCCATTGTACTATGGCAGCACTTCAATCAACACCGTGTACCGATATATGTAGGTAGGCGGCGTCATCACCGATGTGGCCCGAACTGACGGCGTTAGGACGAAAATGCGAGCTATGCCACTAGCTGCCCATAACGATGGTTTACAATGCTCCCGCCAGTCGATACTCGGGCCCGGCGTCTCTGAAATGACGTGGTGGCGTCGGGTCGTCAGCGCGATAAGGCGTTGACCGGGGAGGGGATCTAGTGGGAAAATTTGGAACTACAATTGCTATGTTCGGCTACTGAGGAAGAGTCAGAAAACGTACCATCTCCAGCTTCACGTGGGTCATGTTCAGCTTCAAAAAGCTGGAAGTGGCTACGCTCCTGTAGGGCTGCCTATGAATGGTATGTTATTTGCCAACTCTTTTCAAGATAACCCCATTCTTTCTCTGTCCAAATCTGTTTCCGTTTTTGTATTTATCCCCATTGGAAGATGGTCAAAAAGCTGCTTAAAGGGGAGGGAGGGCATTTGGGAAAAGAAGATAGGTATATCATATATGTTTTTTTACTCTAAAAGTTTCACTTTTCGCAAATTGGATATGGTAGGTGAAAGAAGGTTACATAGATTAAGATCCACTCAACAAAAATCAGTTAACCTACACTGTTAAAGCCCAAAAACATGAATACCATGTTTTCCCAAAAGTTCGGGTAGTCTTTTGACCAACTTCCCGTGGAGGTAGAGTAAAAATGGATCCAGATTCGGAAAGAAGAAGAGGATGGGGCTATTTTTAAGGGGTTGGGAAATAACCTACCACCCTTAAGGAACCCTATAGGGGCGGGTGTGGCCACTTCCAGCTTTTTGAAGCTGACGTGAAGTGTGAAACACTGAATATGGTGGCCCTTTTAGTAAGTTTTCTGACTTCCTCAGTATCCGAACATAACAATTGTAGTTCCAAATTTCCCCACTAGAGGCACTGACTAAGGAATGCGTATTAGGCTGTGTCGTCAAACCATGGATGAGATATACTTCGTAATACGTATGGATCGGAAACTCGCCATCTGCGCCTTGTATTATGGGCGACAGCGCCGGCTACATGGGTTCCTGTATGTCGTTCTATGATAAGCCATGGCAGTTTCCTGTATGTCGTTTGGTCGGCCACGGGCGGGAGACTTCCAATCCAGTTGTCATCCATGGTCAAACACCTTTTTTTCTTGATCACATTCTTCACCCGAAAATTCGAAATTGTCGTGCCCTGAGACAACAAAGGACATACCAATTACCATATAATTAAAAGTGTCGAAAAATGAAAATTTATCCTGCCGTTTAGGTTTGAAATAACAAACAAAATTAGCTTCTGACGTTGCAGTCTCCAGTCTGCGCATGTTTCCGCGCCATTCTTCGTCGTTCTTATAAGTCAGCTAATGTTTGGTTTCACTTGTAAATGTTCATATTGATCTATTTGATCTATACAATAATCCATGATCTTGCTATGGCACGCTTACCTTCTTTCAACTCTGCAATTGCCGCCACAAATACTTTAAATATGCATACATTACCGTGAAAAAGCTAACACCAAATATCCGCGGGTCTCGCTACTCTTTTTGGAAGTAACATTGCTGGCCACTGGTATAATACATATAGTATACAACATAGTAAGCAATGTTTATCCTTGGTTTATAACCTATTTCTAGATATTCAGCGCCATAGGTGTACAGGAGCCGGGCTCCTGTACACCTATGGGGGGCAGGGGGCAACTGCCCCCTCAACTTTTCGAGCGGGGGGAACGTCCCCCCAACTTTTGAATCTCAATACCTGGTCCAAAACTACGAGGCATAGCCCACGACCACCTGGGGACGGGTCGGATCCGATCCCTCATCGTTTTTTTCCTAAATAACTTCTGAAGCGTTACGGATATCGATGTAAAACTTGGTATACCTTCGCGTACATCAATTTTACGTTATCTATGAAAAATGTAGCAGTTGCGTCGAACCAAATGAGATATACCGATTTTAGTAACGTCGGTAGGTACCTACATAGCATTTTCGGTTGAAAATAGCTAAATGTTGGAAAAATCGCAAAAATCTGGTTTTGAAGCAAATTGCAAATAATAAACATTAAAACACGTGAAATGACAAGTTCTACAATAGGTGACAAGTACAATAGGTCAATAGGTGACCTCTGAGGTCATGTCAAAGACCAAAATGTCACAAATCGTTAATGTATGAAAATTGAATACTGATCGAGCCAAAATGGGAAAGGAACATCTTAGTATGCTTAATACATGCCAAATTCGAAATTAGCGTCACAAAATGACCTACAAACTGCCCAATTAAAAAGGTGATGTCAGGTCATCTGAGGTCAGTGACCTTGGTTGACCTTTGAAAGTGCATGACCCCAGTGAAACATGTAATTAAGTCAAATGGCTCTAAGATTTGAAATCAGCGTCAAAAACTGTTCTAAAAGTGGGCAGAAGCCCCAAAAAGTCATCTGAGTTCATCGGAAGTTAGTGACCTCGGTTGACCTCAGAAAAGGTCAGTCGAGGTCACAATCTCAGCAGAAGACACCTGTCACCTGGAAACACTTTTGCATTTGTTCCTGAACGTCAAACACGCGGAAACTGCACGTGTAACAAGGATTGATACTACGGAATGCCAGTTTCGCCTCACATGACCTTGAGAAACAGGTCACGGGTCATGCAAGTTGGAAGTTGAAATTGTCAGAGTATGTGTCAAATTGTTCAAAAGTAGGGTACTGAAAGTTTCATCGCAATCGGTTACAAACTAGGTACGTTAGTTATTTGGGAAAAACCGATGGGGTTGGCATCCACCCCCACCCCACCCCCCTACCCGGGCGAGGGTAAATGATACAAAGGTTACGACTGATATTGCAAATACATATAGCCAACGTTTAAAAAATGAAATAGGGGCACCCT
>VOPJ01008590.1:0-55115 GCA_014673585.1 Semibalanus balanoides | reverse complement strand
CCCTTCACGGCCCAAGGGGGGGGGGGGTCATGACCCCCGTGACCCCCCCTTGGATCCGCCACTGATTTCGTTTATGTTTTGATGAAAACGGATGTCTTTGGAGAAAGTCATTCCGAGATGTTTGTGGTTATCGTGCAATGAAACCGTTTCACCTCCAAAATTGAGTGTTGTCGGCTGATGTTCGCGTTTGTGAGAGAATGTTTGCTGCATTGTTTTGGCTGCATTGTTGAAGGCTATTGCTCAATGCCCATTGTCGACCATATTCGTGGATGGCGTCGAGGTCGTGTTGAAGTGACAGTTCGGTTCTACGTAAGTCGGTCGTTGTGTGTGGGGCGTACAGTCTAGGGTAGATGTTCTGTCCACTTCATCACCTCAACCGATGACGATGTTCCCGTGAATAAATCGCTTCGTGAAACGGCTTGTTTAGCAGTCCTTTCCAGTGCTCCATTCGAATAAAGTCCTCCATTTCCCCTGGGTTGATGTTTGGTTTTCGTTGCTGACGGAGCTAGCGTAAGAAAAGTATTCTTAGAAACCTTTGGTTAAAGGGACACTGTCCACTCAAAGTAAATTTGATATGTAAAAGAATAGCCCGAAATTTGATAAGCACCCATGAAGTCCGTTTTTTTTTATTCGCGCCCAGTCGCCTGCCGCAATTCGCCGTTTCAAAGTTCAGTTTTCTCCAGCCAATGAGGTTGATGAGTTCGCCGCACTACGTATCAAAATACAATTAATTGGCAGCCTTGTGGCAACTATGGAAATTAGTGAAATTTTTTGCTTAAGCATTCTACCCAAATTTGTAATGTCAGAAAACATTTCATGTCCTATTATGCCTGATTTGAAAATATCTGTTACGGTGAAGGAAGGAAAAGTTCCGACTTGCACAGAAGTTTTTTTTTAACTTTTACGAAGGGATTTTGATTTCCCAACATTGATGAAGTTTTTCTCGACGGAGGTTTTTCTTATGATTGGTCCTCCGATTCCGGAGATACCAAATGGAAAAGAGTCTGTTCAAGTTTACATGGCAACGACTCAAATGCGGCAGATGAGCTAGATTCAGTTAACAGGAACCAAAATGTATAAGCGCATCGGCGTCTCATCCAATTGCAATAGCGTCAGCTGACGGTTGGTCAGTTGATATCCCTTCTCTGTGATTACAGTTAACTGAACAAAGCGCTTCCATGTACGTAGTGGGTGTGTATAAATCGTAAACAGTTTTTAAGATTCTTATAAATGAATGAAATTAATGATTGTTTTGTTTTGTTATTTTGCGCTTTTTGATAAGAGTTTAATGGCAATTACAAATCATAAGTGGTCCTTAGGCCTTGTTTAAGCCTGTTCTTGCGATATCATCCGGAAGAGGCAGTGTCCCTTTAAGCACCCGTTTAGTTCAATCATCAATGTCAACTTTGTCTATCGGTGCTGTTTGTAGGTGCTACATGCAGTAAAATCTATTGGAACTATTTTTTCCCTCGCCCCTGATACCAGGGGAAAGGGCTACAGTAATTGCATTGGATTCCACTGCGTGCAGCACCGACAGACAGAGGCAGAAACAGCGGACAGAACTTTTGCACGGACAGAACATTTACCTTAGACTTTACAGATAAGTATCGTCGGCGAAAAAAATAATGCCGTTTTGTGTCCGTTTCGAGAGGCCGCCAGGCGTCAAGATAAGTCAATGCGAGGAGTGGCAGGACGGAATCTTGTGGGCAACCGGCGTTAACCCTATTCCCTGCAGGGGGGGGGGGGCAGATTCTGCCCCCGGTATTTTTTTGCCCAACGCTTCTGAACCGTTACGTTTATCGTCTTGAAATTTTCGGACTTTTCTTAAATATGAATGAAGCGTGTTCTGTCCAAATTTTGAAAAAAATCGGTCTAGCAGAGACGACTCCAGGGTCATGGTTTTGGGAGGTCGTTACGAATGCGGTTGTGCGGCGCATACTTTCTTCGTAGTTTGCGGTGGAATAAAAGCGCCAGAAACTAAGTCACTACTATTTACATCATACATAATTGAATTATACATATTTTTGGGCAGAGGCCAGGGACTATCATGGGCTGGGTGCACCCAGCCATGGGTGCCCATGGGTGCCCACTCAAATTTCTGATTGTCTGGGTTGGGTATGCATTTTTTGACTTTTCATGGGTACTGGGTGGGCATGGGTATGGCAATTTTGGAACAATGTCGCGCTGAGCGTTCTTTTTTACTTTACAACCAATGTTTAACCAGTATTTTTTTCAATGATATATGAATTTAAACAATATTTAACCTTCCATGATTATATGACAACAATAATTGTGAGGTAAGTAAAATGGCAGTTAAAGATTGTTAAATATGTCTGATTCGAAGTTCTGATCCCAATATGATAATGTTGACGCAAAATGTTCGATATGTCCAAATCAACAGCATCACACAGGTGCCTGATGTTATTTATCGTTAATAGTATGAAAGTTAACATGCTAGGATAGTGGTCGCAAATTTCGTGAAAAAAATGATGCCTTATCCGAATGGGCCCCAATGGGCATGGGTATCAATATTATGAATTTGAATGGGTCTGGTCTGGGTTTGGGCTTGGTGTTCATGGGCTTCAGCTGGGCTGGGCTTGGTGTTTGGGCACCCATGATAGTCTCTGGCAGAGGCGCACTCAGGTACATACAATGGGAGGCGAAATCCTCCGTCAATTTAGGCCCAACTTCAAATAAGCAAGATGATAAAAGGCGTTTCCGGCACCATGGTGCCCCCCCACGTTGTTTACCTGGATCCCCTATGCACAATATGTTACATTTTACAAATTACAGCAACAAATCCCACATGTGACGTTCCCACGTCCCAAACATGAACAGCAAATATTTTTATCCAAAAGTCCCCCAATTTTTTATCCCTGAGTACGCCTATGATTTTTATTTTTTCTACTTATCCCTTTTATACATTGAAGACCATGACATTGGAAGCTCAAAAACGTTTTTTGCATGCAAATCGGTCGAATAACATGGTCACAATGACCTTAAAAAACACCCTAAATTTGCGTATTTTTGGCCACCTTACCCCCCATTTTTGAACAAAAAAGCAATTTCGGGGTCTAAAAGAAATATTTTGTCACATCGAATCGAATGATGTTTGACTTGGGGTTCGGCAGGTGCATTGTGGTGATAGAAGGACCTACCACTAGACAGAAGGCATTGCGCGTCCTGGACAGTCCCATTTTTGTGCTCAAGGTAGAAGGTCATTATCTTGAGCTTCTGTGCTCCCGACGTCATCGAATTTCGGTACGGCTTGAATGACTTAGGTTCATGCATTTGTACATAATACGTTTTAGACGGTCGTCTGGGACACCAATTCATCTTTCGAAGTCATTTTTTTTTGTCTGGTGTTTTTTCTTGGATGCAGTGGCCAGTACGATTATAGCCACTCAGTCAGCGCAGTTTTGTTCCTGTGACCAGTGTGTCTTTTGAGTGATTCTCCCTTGTTGTATCAAGCCATTCGTATTTATTTGAGACTGTCGGATACCCAAGTTTCTCAGCAACATTGGACTAGCTCAGATAATCCTTAACCATGTCAACTGCATGGTGGCGCGTCAACAAAGCATTATCTTCCTAACTTATGGACATTGGCTCCGCGCACAGATGGTACTCCTCAGAAATTGACTCCTGACCCCTCATCGTGGCTGAATTTAGGTGACTCGGCTGGGTCATGTGTTCAGCTGACCGGTAAAGATACCCTGAGGCAAGGTCATGATTTACTTGCACTGATCCCTCTGGAGTACAGGAGGAATACGATCAAATGACCAAGGGCTAATCAATTTCGGGACACCCTGTAGTATTGTAGTAACCTACAGGACACTTTCATTTTTAATAAAAGGTAACTAAGTGATTTTCGCGACAAGCTATCCTTGGATATGGGATGTCCAAAAACATCCAAGGAAATATGTTAATGTCCGTCCAAAAAAACGAGTCGGTCTTCGGACAGATTCGAGATTCCGAAAATGATTGTACCGATTGGGACCACTATGTGGTACAGATGCGCTAACATGCCTCATTGCAGTGCTCTAGAAGGCATGGTTCGGACACAATGACAAAGGGGTGCCTCAAGCGGGTATCCCGTGCACCTGCAAGTGCTGACCCCAGTACAGCCAAAACATTCACAATAGTCATAGAGTGTGCTGATGCACCCATTGGTACATCTTAGCACAAGTGCAAGTGCCACAAGGGAGGTAGAAGACGAGTAACTACCATAGTAAGTCTTATCGATGCGTAGTTGATGTGCGTAAAAAGTACCCCTGGATCCGCCACTTGGTAGGTGATCGGTGCTATGCCATTTCTATATCGTTTGCATGTTGCTGAGCTGAAGCAGTTTTAGTCTTGGGAGTTGGAAATTTGCGCATACGCATTGCATAAACAAATTGTGTTGGTACGCAACCACCGGACAGTCAGACGGTCGCGGGCCGGATCTGGCCAAGTCGGGCCGGATAATTGCAATACCCATTGATGTAGATTAACCATATCGTTTTTGCCAGATACATGCTGATTTTATGTTGCCAGTTCTAGTAAGGTGGAGGTGTAGCGAATGCCGTATACTTCTTGACGAGTACTTTGATTACAAACCATAAGCGAACTTTGCAGATTTCCCTACTCTTTATCAGCACATTTTGTTTCCAAGGCTACTAGCTCTTCTAAAACTCGGCGTCTCTTACTTATTTTGTTGCATAAGTAAACAGGGATGATAAATATATTTCTCTTTTTTGTTCCCTTTCATCTTAGTGTTATATATGCAAACTGACTCCAGTTAGCTTTTGTTTCTGCACCCTTTTGTTTTAGCATGCTGAATTGTGTAAGCGAAACCATTTATTCCTGCAGTACCGCACATTTGCTGCATGATAATGCTAATGCATGTCTTGCAAAAGCCTTTTGTTATTCTCATTTTGGGAAAAATTGTTTGATGTACCTACCTACGTTAATTAATTGGCATTACTGCAGGCTGCTTAATGCCTCGTATAGTCGCACATTTGTTTCATCGTACCACTCACCCTGACCAAAGTGTATTCATGGAGTCAGCTTACCAATTCCCTAACCGTCACCATTGTAAGGTTTAAATACGCATTACTGCTTGCTTTCTCATCCCTGACTGCTCAAAGCTTGATATAACACAGCGATTTAGCTGTCACAATGGCTCGAAGACAGGGTATGACACGGAAAGAGAGGCCCCTGCTTTGCATCTCAGCCTGGACAACCCTGCTGGGCCGTACCCTCCTCACTCCTGCCGAATGTAAATTGCACATAATCCGAGCATTATACGGAGCATATCAATGCTACCGGTCCAGTAGGTTAGTAGCGAAATAAACTCGGATTAGAGCACCACTGCACAGGTCAAGTAGAACACTCGACATAAGGAGTCACTGGCCTCCATATATTTCGGCATAAAGGCGTATCTCAGTGTATATCATCTTTATGAATCCGTTGCGAATGCAGTGCAGCAGGCGGCCACATGGCTCGGGCCGTGATTTTCCATCATCATGGCAGGAGAACACGGCAGCTGGGGGCAGCATGCAGCTGGAGAGACAGACCAGAGAGACGGGACAGCTGGGGGAAGCGTGAAGCTGGCCTGACATACCAGAGAGACGGGACAGCTGGGGACAGCGTGTAGCTGGTCTGACAGACCGGAGAGACGGGACAGCTGGGGGAAGCGTGCAGCTGGTCTGACAGACCAGAGAGACGGGACAGCTGGGGGCAGCGTGCAGCTGGTCTAACAGACCGGAGAGACGGGACAGCTGGGGGAAGCGTGCAGCTGGTCTGACAGACCAGAGAGACGGGACAGCTGGGGGAAGCACGGAGCTGGTCTGAACAGACCGGAGAGAACGGGCAGCTGGGGAAGCACGGAGCTGGTCTGACAGAACCAGAGAAGACGGGGACAGCTGGGGAGCATGCAGTTCTGGAGACAGACCAGAGCAGACGGGACAGATGGGAAGCGTGAGCCGCCCTGACCATAACCAGGAAGGACGGGACACTGGGGAGCAGCGTGAAGCTGGACAGATACGCGAGAAGCCGGGACAGGCTGGGGCAGCGTTGAAGCGGCCTAGATCAGTATCCGATGAGAACGGTGTATACAGGTGGGGAAGCGTGAAGCTGGTGCTTGACGACAGGAGAAGAGCGTGTGTGTGGGAAGGGGAGGGGGGACGCTGGGGAAGCATGCAGCTGGTCTGACAGACCGGAGAGACGGGACCAGCGTGGGGACAGCGTGAAGCTGGCTGACAGACCGGGGAGAGACGGGTTACAGCTGGGGAAGCAAGGAGCTGGTCTGACAGACCAAGAAGACGGGACAGCTGGGGGCAGCATGAGGAGCATGGCCCGACAGACCGGAGAGAAGGGACAGCTGGGGGCAGCGTGTAGCTGGCCTGACAGAGCCAGAGAGACGGGACAGCTGACATGCGTGTAAGCCTGGCCTGACAGACCGGAGGAGAACGGGACAGCTGGAAGCGTGCAGCCTGTCTGACAGATGTATTCCAGAGACGGGACAGCTGGGGCAGCAAGCAGCTTGGACAGACGACTGGAGAGGAGGACAGCTGAGGGCAGCATGAAGCTGGTCTGACAGACCGGGAAGAGACGGGACAGCTGGGGACAGCCGTGTAGCTGGCCTGAACAGACCAGAGAGACGGGATCAGCTGGGGACAGCGTGTAAGCTGGCCTGGACAGACCGAGAGAGACGGGACAGCTGGGGCAGCATGATCAGCTGGCCTGACAGACCGGAGAGACGGGACAGCTGGGGGAAGCGTGCAGCTGGACAGACAGACCGGAGAGACAGGACAGCTGGGGGAAGCGTGCAGATGGACAGACAGACCGGAGAGACGGGACACCTGGGGGAACAGAAGTGAAGCTTGGTCTGACAGACCGGAGAGACCGGGACAGCTGGGGAAGCACCGGAGCTGGCCTTGGTACAGACCAGAGAGACGGGACACGCTGGGGACATGCGTGTAGCTGGCCTGACAGACCCCAAGAGAGAGTACGGACATTGCTGGGAAGCGTGCAGCTGGTTGACAGACCGAGAGAGGGCAGCTGGGAAGCATTGCAGCTGGTCGACAGACCGAGAGAACGGGACATCCTGGGCAGCGTGAAGCTGGTCTGACAGACCGGAGAGACGGGACAGCTGGGAAGCACGGAAGCTGGCCTGGACAGACTCGGAGAGACGGGACAGCTGGGGTCCAGCGTGAAGCTGGCCTGAAAGGACCGGAGAGACGGGACAGCTGGGGGTCAGCGTGCAGCTGGGCCTGACAGACCAGAGAGACGGGACAGGCTGGGGGAAGCGTGGCACTTAGTCTGAACAGACCGAGAGACTTGGGACAGCTGGGGACAGCTGGCAAACTGGAAGACAGACCAGAGAGACGGAGGTTTGGGTCGGACACGGGCACTCTGTGCTGCCATTTGCCAGCCATATGCCGCGTCTCATTTGGGAATACACTGACTGTTAAGAACATACAAATCCCAGTTTAGACTTGCGCGAGGGTTTTAAATTCAGTTTGGGTTTAAGTTCCCTTTTTTAACAGTAGGTACATCACCACAGACACACAAATATTAGCGTCCAAGCGTAAGCTTAAGTCAAAGCACCTATGCAACGAAATACAATCGATAAATGTAGATCAGTCGAAACCAATGAGGAGTGCCGAACCTGTCAACAGCCCTCCAAGCAGTCATCCAGTTCGTACCATAACCAGACCCGGGCAGTTAAGGTTAGCTCACTATGGGTGACCGGATACCTGAAGGATTAGGGTGATCGGGCTCGTGCACAAAGCTGATCAAAGAAATGTCGGATTGGCATATGGTATCGACAGAATGTGCAGTAAGTGGTGAACTTAAGCTCCACCCCCCCCCCCCCCTCCCCCCCCATCCACCCCTCCCCCCACCCCCCTCCCCCCCCCCCCCCCCCCCCCCCCCCACCCCTCTCCCCCCCCCCCCCCCCTTCCCTCCCCCCCTCCCTCCCCCCCCCCCCCCCCCCCCCCCCCCTTCCGCCCCCCCCCCTCCCCCCCCCCCCCCCCCTCCCCCCCCCCCCACCCCCCCCTCCCCCCCCCCCCCCCCACCCCCCCTCCCTCCCCCCCCCCCCCCCCCCCCCCCCCCCCCCCCCCCCCCCCCCCCCCCCCCCCCTCCCCCCCCCCCCCCCCCCCCCCCCCCCCCCCCCCCCCCCCCCCCCCCCCCCGTTGTTTGTCTTCAAGCATTTTTAATATAGTGTACTGTTCATGTTCCACGTAGACCAGATGTTGAAGCAGGTGATCACCGATTTGGTTATAAGAGTCGGATGTTTTTCCTTGTGACATTCCATGGTTTCTTTCTTGCGATGGACGCTTACCTACAACCGCTGCTGTTATTTCTTTCTCAATTAGCATGAATGAGCTAACGTTATATTCCAGCTTACTGGTTACATTGAAGTTTTTTGCCTGAGTTTCAACATACAACATAACAGTCGTGTTTTCAACATAACAGTCGTATTCGTATAATGCATTGTTTGTCACAACATTATCTTGAACTTTGTTGTCTAAGGGAAATATATGCGCGCAAATACCAAGAATGATTCCGATTTTTAATAAATTTAACTCTCCTCATTTCTAAAAAAAATCACCCGCTTGAGACCCCATAGTTGCATAGAAAACAGTCCAGCTGACCGTGCACTAAACATCCTGCAATGCCGCCGACACGTTGGCCGTATCCGGGAGTGGGCAGTTTACGATCAAAATAGCTCTTAGTCTGCAGTGGCAGGGCAGTGACTGCGCCGCGTGCTGGCCGGATGTGCGTGTCCTTGTCACTCTGAGCGACAAGATGCAGAGGCGGCCGGTGGCCTGCGATCGGCCGGAGGCCTGCGCTCGGCTTCACCCGCGACCGTGGCGCCACCTGTGTCACTGGATACAGCCGCCACAACTCCGCCGCTGAGACTGGTCAGTCTCTGCCGTATTCTGCCAACTCCCTGACACCAATCAGATATTGTCAATCTGCTGATGGTTGGTCTTGTCTGGTGATTAAACAACAAACATGGAGATAAACCGTCAATGATTTCAAAAATGACCACGTAAATCAGCTTCAGGAAGCTGCCTGATGGCACACCAAATGTTTGTATGTAGACAGGAATGTCTGTCATGGAGCGACTGACGTAAAAACCTTCCGACCTTGCATCATATTGCTGCGTGGCTGCTCCGTTCGTTCCCTCCTCAGCGGCATCACGAGTTTATGCATGCCGCTGTTTTTGCAGCATAATTGATGCCGACAAACAGGCTCGCGAGGCGTGTGCTGCTGGTGCTAAGCGGCGTGCGCCACCCATCCGTCCCACGCGCGGCGCCGGGCCGCCCCTCAGCCGTCACTCACTAGTCAGACCACATGCCGGCAAACACGACGCGCTGCGTCAAAACGCGCGCGCCCGCCGGCAGCCGCTCCTCCCGCACGACCCACATCGCCTTCCGCTGAGGCCACCCCGGAGACACCGCTGCCAGCGGCGAGCCAGGGCAGCGGTGCAGCACCTCCTCCGCCGGTGTCAACACGACGCCACATCAGCTGGTCCCTCGGTCTGGTCTCAAGGGACGTGCTGCTCTTTTGACTCTCGTCGCCGCGTCGCCGTTTCGCAGCCGCAGTGGGCGGAGTGGTGGACGCGCTGCATGCAAACCAGCCCCGCTCAGCGGCGGCGGCGGCGGCGGCGCGTCAGAGCAGCTGATGGATGAGTCTGCGACCCGATCCAGGGCACGTGACGCCCCCCCCCGCGGCGGGGGGGGGCGGCGCTGTTCCGGCACCGCCACTGGCCTCGGCCGGCTGACCTGCAGTCGTGACGTGGTCGTTAGTGCGCGGCAGGCTGTCTTGTTTGGCAGAGGTGCCGGTGGTCGGTCGAAGCGTCCCCGGCACACACCGCCACACGCCTGATGATTCGGCTATTCAGCTGGCGAGGATATGGTGCCTTGGATGTGTGCGCCGCTGGAAGGTTATGCGTGACTCTGACCTGACCTGTGACCTCTGGGGTCACGCTTCCTCCAGACCTTGAGACTCTTCTTTGAATGCTCGAAGCCTTTCAACTGAAGAATAATAGCAAATGCATATTTGTGTATAATCAGGAGCATTGAAGGAAAAGGTTGTAAGTCGCTAAGTTTAGTGTTTTCAGAACCATTGCGAAGATTAAGCCGATAACGTCAAGTTATGCGTGAGTAGCTGGTGATGTAAGCTGCGTGTTCTCTGTGATTTCAATTCACTAAAGATAAGGTCGAAAGGTTTGTGACGTCATTTATGACGTCTTTCGGCTCGAACAATGACTGAAAGGTGGACTACTATTGCCAAACGTCATTGTATAGTAGTACCTAGTATCCAACTCAGTCCTGACGGGTATCTTGCAAAACGTCTCGAAATCAACGAGGAAAGTTCCTCTTAGGTAAAGGCCAGACAAAGGTCCTTATGGTCGCAGGTTAGTGACCGCAGGCAGCATGGCACAGAATGCTTACCCTCTTGAACAAAACTGCCTCTGCACCGGCCGCCTGTGCATCAGCTTGTGTCTCAGGAATCTGAGCCTGTCAGACGCCTCACACCATACCTCCCTCCCCCGCCCAG
The DNA here is from genome assembly GCA_014673585.1 of Semibalanus balanoides. Classification (NCBI taxonomy): domain Eukaryota; kingdom Metazoa; phylum Arthropoda; class Thecostraca; order Balanomorpha; family Balanidae; genus Semibalanus; species Semibalanus balanoides. The sequence continues at coordinate 44,561 of VOPJ01008590.1, read as the reverse complement.
CAGTTTGCTGCAACTGCTAACACACTGACAGGCCGTGGAACAGGTCCACCTTCCCCTCTTTCCCCTGTCTCTCCCCTGTCTGGTGTGTCGGTTAGGTCAGACGAATACTCACAATACTGTTGGGCTGAGATATGCACTTCTACATTAATCAGAAAAATCAACGACGGAATGTAGCTGCCTCGTGGCGTCTGGGACAGCGTGTCTGTTTCCATTGCACGTCAATTATTCAGCTTTCTGAAAGCGACCGAGACACCCAAATATAAGTTGTATAATATACCGGTCAGAAATTGATCTCCAGTTTAAAACGAAGTAAGGACCAATTATCTGGATAAAACACAAATCCAATGGGAGAACAAGAAAGATTGAAGAGAGATAAAAAGAGAATCTAACAGTTTAACAGAAACATAATTGTATAGAGGACAGTGTGTGAAGAGAGAGAGAGAGAGAGAGAGAGAGAGAGAGAGAGAGAGAGAGAGAGAGAGAGAGAGAGAGATAAGAGAGAGAGAGAGAGAGAGAGAGAGAGAGAGAGAGAGAGAGAGAGAGAGAGAGAGAGAGATCATGACCAAGGTCTGATCCATCTCCTGGCGGCGGCGGGGCGGCGCTCTCCAGCTGCGGTCCAGTGCGGCAGGCGGTGATGCCGGCCACATCTGACGTCATATTCAGACCTTCTGATTGCGAGTTGCGTCAGTCTCGACGCGGGAGTGTGGCTGAGAGAGCAGTGTGGAGTGTGCCGAGTGCCGACTGAGAGAGCGTGCGGAGGCGGATCCGGAAATAGGTCAGACGTTCCCCCAGGCTACAGACAGATTTGATAACCGATTATATGCACTTGCTTTCGCAAGTGTTTCCGACCGTTTTAGAGCATATTGCAGGGCAATAATATTGATCGGGTGTCGATATGACGTCACAACAGCCGCAGGGTGACGTCATGTGATTCACTCAGCCTTGACACCAGCAGAAGCCAATAGCTGATCTGACTAGTGACGAGATCGAACGGAAGTGCCAGCCAGGAATTCCATCATGAAATGTAGTCACTTATCTGTCGGCGCGGAATGTAAATAGACTATTGACTCTGCACGAAAGAGGGATCTTATCGGCAAGCGTGCATAGCTTAACGGCCCTTTTAGATGGGTTGATTAACTCAGTAATATAGCGGCTGTGGTTAGGCCTTGAAGCGATAATCCCTGTCAGACCAATCGCATTCCAGTATCGCTTACAAACACAAGTGATTGTCATACAGAACGGTTCAGTGCACTGATATTACAAATCCTTGTTTTATCGTGGCCTTAGTTCGTTTTCTCTTGTAATTTTGAATTGCATAGCCATTGTTTGATCCCTGCGATGCTCATTTGATCAAGGCATTTCAATTACTAGGTAACACGGGTTTGCCGCTTCAGCACAGGGGCAATTGGTGCATGGTTTGACGACCAAGTAAAATTGTCTCCTAAACAATATATATTTTGCAATAGTATTGTACGTTTACATTAGTAATCAATTTCATTAAACAGCTTTTCAAAATATGATTTTGTTTATTTAACATGCAATTAAAAATTCATTGTATCGGTAATTTAATAAGGCAGCATGGATATCATTAATCCTGCAGCTCTAAAATACTCCTTCAGTTCTAAAGTAATCCTCCAACTCTAAAAGTGAGCCAAGCAGTGCAACCAAGCCCATACTGGTACAACTGTACAACGTGTTCACGGAATGTTCACGAAACAAAACATGCGCAATATCAGCCATAATTAGCACTATGCGCAGCCTGCCGGCACGTGACCTCAACACTTAGTTTAATGACAGTGGTGACAGTGGCGGCGTGTCACCGCTGTGCCGCACTTTTAACTAACGGTATGATAATTACCTTCCTGAACTTTGCTGTTTCATGACTGCCAGTTTATGTAAGCAAATATTTGGCACTCGACTTTCGGTTTCGTGCTAAATGTTTTTTTAACACTTCGACTGGCAGTCATTTCCCAGCATCGTTCAGAAATCTATAATACTACCCTTTTGCGAAGTTGTTTCAACTTTCACCCTCTGTTAAAAGTTGCTATGGCGTAAAAGCATTACACCACATGCAGGGCGCCGGAAACGATTTCATTAAAGTCGGGAGAAGGAAACAAATTTGGACTAGCCACCCTTTTTTCTTTGGCAGATTTTTTTCTTCAACTGGAGGTCTTCGTGGTCTTTCATGATGAATGTTAATTCTAAAACACTTCAAAATGAAAATAAACCTATTTTCAGATGCTATAATTATATATCACCATGATCGTAAGGCAATAGGGTTTTTATTCATAATCATCTCGGACATGAAATTGTTCAGCCTTTTACAATTGTGCTGTTTTTGCGTAACCATGATTCTGCTCTTCTCTGAAATATATACCGCTCCACACGCCTGCTATCTTCCGGTTAAACCCATCGAGCAAAGCCCTCCACGGGCGTCCACGATTATCGGAGTGTAGCAGGAAGGGTTTGTAAAAATTCGGTGAACGCCAACGACCAGAACCAATAAGCCCAGGGGAATATATCTGGACTGCGAGCAGGACACGTTCGATCGGCCAGGCGGCTGATGGCCAGTCAGTCAAATATATCAGTCAACAACACAGTCGCACTGTCGCACTGTTGCTGTGTATGCACTGGTGGCCTATGACACCATCTTGCTGCATCAAGAGACGGTCTCTTCTGACCTCTTGGTATTCCTGAGGTCAGAGACCCTGTTGGAGAAGCTGCAGGTCCACGACAGTGTTCGTCACGGGCCCACCAACCCCCAGCTCGGCCCGGTCCGAGCCCATGAACACCAAGCCCATGATCGTCTTCCGTCATATAATTTTATCTTTACTTCTTGTTAAAAAAAAAAAAAACATTGTGTGATGTCACCACCTTGTAGTTTGTGACAGCACAATTGACGCATACGCAAAGGTGACGCTTGATTTTGGTGATGCCCATTGATTTTGTGCTCCAAAGGCAGCTCGGAACCAGATTAATGCCTATCTCCAGAAACAAGCGCCCTGTTTGAATTGTGATGTGCATATAATGCTTATTAAAGTTGTAACTTTACATTTCAAGCGGAAAGACAAGCGAGCGCAAAGCGCCTGCTCGTCCCTCCGTGGTATATTGTACAAATATGAATATGAATGACCCGGCCCGACCCGTGGCGACTATTTTGAGAAGCTTATATCTCTGCAATCCCACGTCCGATTGACAAGCGGTCTTCTTTGCTGAGTAGCCCCATCCAACCTACCTTGTTTGAGATCAGTCCCGACTCATGTGGGTGACTACCAGTTAGCTTGGCGCGTGCCGCGTGAGGGGTGTTGAAAAGTGTTCTCTCGCAAAAAATCGGCAACGGCTGGGCAGATTGAGTGGGAATTTGGTGTGTGGTTAGTGAACCTTCAGTCCCCACTTTTCCACAACTCAGGAGTGGGATGACTGTACAAAGTACACGTGCGCACGTGCGAACGGCACACCTCTATTCTATATCTCAGGATCGGCTGAGCCGATTATGCTCGAATTCGGTGTGTGATTGGGACCTCTCAGCTACCGCCTTTCCATAAGTCAGGGGTGGAGTGGCTCTGCACGTGTGCACGTGCACACCTCTATTCTAGGTATATCTCAGGCATGGCTGAGCCGATTGTGTTAAAAACTTGGTGTGTGGTTAGGGACGTCTCAGCCGCTACTTTCCCACAAGTCAGGGATGGGTGCCTCTGCACGTGCGCACCGCTTTCGTATATCAGAAACTGCTTGCCCGATCGAGTTGAAATTCACCATAGGTACCTACATTTCCTTCGCGCTCGCTCGTTCATCGCGCAGCTTGCAGTTCCCGGCCCGACCCGTGGCGACGCTTTTGAGAAGCAACCGAACTTCTGCAACCACATTTCTGATTGACAAGCAGTCTTCTTTGCGGAGCAGCCCCATCCAGCCTACCCTGTTTGACCAGTGCTACCACGTGCGCGTGACCATGTGGGTGACTACCACTGCGCGTGGCACGTGCCGCGTGGTGGTGTTGAAAAGCGCTTTCTTGCAAAAACTCCGCAGCGGCTGGGCCGATTGTGTGCAAATTGGGTGTGTGGTTAGGGATCTTTCAGCCGCCACTTTTCTTCAACTCGGGGATGGGGTGACTGCACGTGCGCACGTGCACACATCCTTATTCTATATCTCAGGAATGGCTGAGCCGATTGTGTTCAAATTTGATATGTGGTTAGAGAGAAGAGACCTCTCAGCTGCCGCCCCGCCGCCTTTCCAAAAGTCAGGGGTGAGGTGCCTCTGCACGTGTGCACGTGCACACCCCTATTCTATGTCTTAGGAACGGCTGAGCCGATTGTGTTAAAATTCGTTGTGTTGTAAGGCACCTCTCAGCCGCCATTTTCACACATGTCAGGGGTGGGTTGCCTTTGCACATGCGCACGTGCGCACCCATTTGTCTTATGTGGGCGGCATGTGACCATCGTTGTCGGTCTGCCCCAAAACCCCAATCATCATCATCGTCTTATCTCAGAAACTACTTGTCCGGTCGAGTTGAAAACTGACCTTTTCCTTCGCGCTCGCTCTTTGATCGCCAATTTCTGCGCCTTACTGATAGTAGCATGGGTGTTGTTACTGCCACGTGAAATATGTCGTGTCAGCATTATTTTAGTCATTATTAAAACTAGGCTCGTGACGTCAGAACTACAAGACACATGAGCTTAATTGTTTAAGCTTTAAATGATATCTGAGTTCATTTGTGAAATTGTTTGATTTTCCATTATGACAATTATTCTTACTTTTATGAACCCAACATATTGTTACCTTGCAAAATTGTCCCCAAACCCATTCCATAAGCTCACCTCGTTACATTTATTGTAAATACCTCGGACCTAACGATAGCTCGGTGAGATCATTCAATTGTCTCAGCACCGGGAATAAATGTATTGTCACAACCATAAAAGAAACCATCGTAAATCATTTATTCAGTCATCTATATTGCACATACTTGTCGTTTCTAATATCTTGCATAGTACAACTCCTACCACTTGAAAAAAAAAACGTTGGTATATCTGATACCAATGGCAATACAAGCAACATGTCTGCAAACAGCAGTCAAACGGGAGATATTGGGCTTTCGAGAGCACTTTTACCTTCATTGATGCCGTGAGCTGTGCTGCAATATGCACGTTATTACGTATCGCCTGCCAGCTCCGGGCCGCAGTTTTATGAGCGGCTCCGCAGTCCTGCAGACGTATTGTGGCGCTGCTGCTGCTGTACTGCAGGTTCCGGCTCATGGCCTAGAATAGCATATGATCTCGACCATGGCGGAAACTGGTGGTGGCTATCGGTGCAGCGCAGGGCTCCAGAGTGGAGCAGATTGTGTGGAATGTGCCGGGCCAGCGCCGCCGCGCCTGTCTGAAACAGATCATCCGATGGTTAACAGAGCCGGGCCAGCGCTGCCGCGCCGGTACGAAACAGATCATCCGATGGTTAACTGACGCGCAGGAACACCTGGAGCATTGTGAGATATTCGGCTTGGAGGCGGGAGCGCCATCAGAGATCGTAGACGTGATTTGAAAATGAGAAAGGGCGAAAATGTTGGCGTCTTTGCTCGCCACCAGTTCTGCTTACTTTCTAGTTAGCTATGCTTCTCGTATGATTTATTGTCAAGTGATAGACGTTACTTAGGCTGAGTAAAAAGTGGTGCGTTTTCTGTCAATTTGTAGACACACCTTGCAGCTCAGCTTTGCAGGAAGCGAAAACTACCGGGTGGAGCTGTCGGATACGACGTGCAGATGTCCCAGTTCGATATTTGCCGAAGATTTGCGCAATGATGAAGTGATGTGTAGTGACCGCAATATCTAACGCCTACAATGTTTGAGCCAAGGCCTGCCTGCCTACGTGTCCTTTCTAGCCACTCACCAATCAGTTTGAGAATCGTTTCCGGCGCAGCTCCACGCTGGCGTCCCACGGCCACTCATCTCGTGGGTGTCTCGTCTCGGCGCCAGATGGGACTCACATCGCAGCAAAATGGACTATGATGGATTTTAAAGCTAGGCCACAGGAGAGCCACTTGAGGTGTATGGTCACACAACGGAAATAATCTAGTGGATGTTATCAAAAGAGTATTGTATTGGTTTACTCAGCTGGTTCGATTGCGTCGACGGATTTTTTACGCGGTTGCATATACAGTTATACTATCACACAGGTGGTTTAACACAATGACCTTGCTGTTGACTGTTGGTCCATTTGCACCCATACAATGCTTTGAATTGGGCATGTGGCTTTGCACTCGGCGCTCAACTTATTTCTAATCTTTGTCTTTTCTGACATTTTCCGATCCTAGTGATATCTATTTTCGTGTCAAGGTGTGGCTCTGTTCCATGAGAACATGCATCTCGAACGATAACAGAACTATTTATAATTACGTTGTAATCTGAACTTTCTCCACAAGAGTTACGTCGCTCTGACCCACGAGTCTGACTCACAATTTCGAACGACTTAACTCGTGTGAAGAAAGTCCAGATTATAAGGTGACTACAACTATAACTCTAAATTAATTCTTTCCGATAACTATTTATTTCAAAACATACAATTTGCTAAAGTACTTGTGTTTCGCGACATGCTCTGGATTGCTTATGCACACATGATATTTGGCACTAGCAGGCAATACTTTCTCTCACTTATCAATTGCATAAATAGTTATTGCAGAGATCGTGTACCACTATACCTTGGAATTCGGTTAGCATTTACGACGGCATATTAACAGCTCAGTTACATTGTAGTAGAATCCCAGAAACAAACAAATCGCATGATCGACCATGCCTAAGAAGGCCAGACAGTCATAGAAGTTAATTAAACTCGCCATCGACAGAAAACGCCCATTTCAAAATAACGTTCTCACCAAATCGAAGTACACACCAGTTGTCGACCACCGTTCACTGATCGCCAAACTTTAAACGCTTAACATCATAATCATGACTTACTGCCATGACAACACATCCAGTCGAATATTAACAACATGTTCTATGGAACCACTTATTCCCCAGCAACACTAACTCCTAGAAACTGAGCCATTTTCCGCCTTGATAATCTTGATGGGACTCTGCAGAAGCGGATGGGACCACGACTGTTATCGGGTCTTCTAGATACCGGTCAGTAGCCATCCCTTCATCTGACTATCTCCATCGCTCGCCTCGTGCTGGAGAGAACATCGCAGGTTAGTATGCCGTTGCCTTCCCGCAGTGGGTGAATTACGCAAGGCGCAAGAGGCAACCACCCGGCGCTGGAACTGGCCCCCTGCAGCGTATATTCCTCCACTGCGGTGCACGGGAGGGTTATGGAGCACTTGATCTGCTCTTTATTGGCGTATATCGAGTCTGTGCATGCAAAAAGCCGTGTCAAGCCTAGTTTGGCAGAACAACAGCGCCATAGTGGCCGACGAGCGGCTGCTGCCACCGTGTCTCTCCCAGATAGTCGGCCGAGCTCACGACTCAGTCATGTGCGGCCACCCTCGCAATGGTTAATGTGCAGCAGTGTCGCATAAATCCGCCGGCTGATCGCAGCGCCGCTCCCGTTGGAGTCCCACGCCGCCGCGCAGTAGGAACGATTAACTGTGTTAACAATGCTTTATGATGCCGGCCGGCCAGCGGACGCCGCCGACAGGGTGTGGAGGTTGTATATGTGTGCAGCGATCCACGTACGATGTCAGACTGAGAGACAAGCGGGAGAGATGGGAGGGAGGGAGAGAGAGAGAGGGGGAGGGACAGTCAGAGATAGAAGGAAAGAGAGGGAAAGAGGCACAAAATCAGAGAGGAAGAGAGGCAGAAAGACAGAGAGGAAGAGAGTCGAGGCAGAGAGGCAGAGAGGCAGAGAGGCAGAGAGGCAGAGAGGCAGAGAGGCAGAGAGGCAGAGAGGCAGAGAGGCAGATTGAGGCAGAGAGGCAGAGAGGCAGAGAGGCAGAGAGGCCAGAGAGGCAGAGAGGGCAGAGAGGCAGAGAGGCAGAGAGGCAGAGAGGCAAGAAGAGGCAGAAGAGGCAGAGAGGCGGGGCGGCGAGAGAGGCAGAGAGGCAGAGAGGCAGAGAGGCAGAGAGGCAGAGAGGCCAGAGAGGCAGAGAGGCAGGAGAGGCAGAGAGGCAGAGAGGCAGAGAGCAAGAGAGGCAGAGAAAGGCAGAGAGGCAGAGCGGCAGAGAGGCCGAGAGCAGAGAGGCAGTAGAGGGCAGAGAGGGCAGAGAGGCAGAGAGGCAGAGAGGCAGAGAGGCAGAGAGGCAGAGAGGCAGAGAGGCAGAGAGGCAGAGAGGCAGAGAGCAGTGGCAGAAGCAGATACAGAGACAGAGACAGAGACAGAGACAGAGACAGAGACAGAGACAGAGACAGAGACAGAGAGGCAGAAGAGGCAGAGAAGGGCAGAGAGCAGAGAGGCAGAGAGGCAGAGAGGGCAGAGAAGGCAGAGAGGCGGGGCGAGGCGGGGCAGAGGGCAGAGAGGGCAGAGAGGCAGAGAGGCAGAGAGGCAGAGAGAGGCGGGATGCGGAAGCAGAGAAGGCAGAAGAGGCAGAGAGGCAGATAGGGCAGATAGGCAGATAGGCAGGAGGCAGAGAGGCAGAGAGGCAGAGAGGGCAAGAGGGCAGAGGAGGCAGAGAGGCAGAGAGGCAGAGAGGCCGGAGCAGAGAGGCAGAGAGGCAGAGAGGCAAGAGAGGGCAGAGAGGCAGAGAGGCCAGAGAGGCAAGAGAGGCAGTAAGAGGCAGAGAGGAGAGAGGGCAGAGAGCAGAGAGTTCAAGAGGCAGAGAGGCAGAGAGGCAGAGAAGGCAGAGAGGCAGAGAGGCAGAGAGGCAGAGAGGCAGAGAGGCAGAGAAGGCAGAATGAGGCAGAGAGGGGCATGAGAGGCAGAGAGGCAGAGAGGCAGAGAGGCAGAGAGGCAGAGAGGCAGAGAGGCAGAGAGGCAGAGAGGCAGAGAGGCAGAGAAGGCCGAGAGGCAGAGAGGGCAGAGAGGCAGAGAGGCAGAGAGGCAGAGAGGCAAGAGGCAGAGAGGCAGAGAGGCAGAGAGGCAGAAGAGGCAGAGAGGACAAGAGCAGAGGGCAGAGAGGCAAGTAAGAGGGCAGAGAGGCAGAGAGGCAGGAGAGGCAGAGAGGGCAGAGAGGCAAGAGAGGGCAGAAGAGGCAGAAGAGCCGAGAGGCAGAGAGGCAGAGAGGCAGAGAGGCAGAGAGGCAGAGAGGCAGAGAGGCATAAAAGAGGCAGAGAGGCAGAGAGGCAGAGGCAAGAGAGGCAGAGAGGCGAGAGGCAGAGGAGGCAGAGAGGCAGAGAGGCAGAAGGCAGAGAGGGCAGAGAGGCAGAGAGGCATGATATGGCAGAGAGGCAGAGAGGTCAGAGAGGCATGAGAAGGCAGAGAGGGCATGAGAGGCAGAGAGGCAGGAGGCAAGAGGCAGAGAGGCAGAGAGGCAGAGAGGGCAGAGAGGCAGAGAGGCAGAGAGGCAGAGAGCGCGAGAGGCAGAGAGGCAGAGAGGCAGAGAGGCAGAGAGGCAGTAGAGGGCAGAGAGGCAGAGAGGCTAGGAGTGCAGTAGATCGCAGTAGAGGCAGATGAGGCAGAGAGGTCAGTAGATGGCAAGATGAGTGCAGAGATGGCAGAGAGGCAGAAGAGCGCAGAGAGCTCTGTTTGGTCATTGAGGAGATTGCAGAGGGCAGTTACTGACGTGGTCAGTAGTAGGACAGATGATTGTCAGAGTTAGTGATGAGAGGTCCAGAGTAGGCAATGAGAGGCAGGAGTAGGCATCATGTTACGGCTAGAGGAGTGCAGTACGAGTTCGATGAGTAGGGCTAGGATGACGCTGAGTCTAGAGTAGTGCATATGTAGATGAGGGACCGGAGTCGCAGATAGGTTATCGTGGAGGATCCTGGAGGTCCAATGGACGTGCCTAGTATGGAGGTCAGGCTGGTAGCTAGTAGAGTGCTAAGAAGAGCTGTCTAGTCAGAGGCTCAGATGACGCTAGGCTCTATGAGAGGCAGAAGAGGCAGAGAGGCAGAGGAGATCACGTCGTGTCCCAGCTGACCAAGATGTGCCGCTCGACCCGCCGGCTGGAGTGGTCTCTGCGGTCGGCTGAGCCGGGGATGAGTGGCTCGTCTGCACGGCGCGCGGCTCATTCACCGAGCTCGAGACTGGTCCGGTCGTGATATAGTCTAGGCTCGGAGCGGCGCCAGATACCACAGAAGGGCAGACGTGTTTCATGGAACACTGACGTCACAGAATGGCGGCATGCGGATGCACTGGGTAACGACTGATCGCTCTCGTTGATGGCAGCTCTCTCCCTCTCTACGGATGCGGTTTATTGTGCATGAGACATGCTGTAATGAGCAACTGATCCATGTACGTGATGCATATCGGTAGCGTGTATAATGTATATGCATGCACCCTCTTGGCCAATTGTTCAAAAATGATTCAAACTGTGCTTGACCCAAATGTGTCATGTATTCATCGGGTTTCGCAAAATTGAGTGTGGATGTTAGTGGCGGTGGGGAATGGTAGAGCCCCAACATAAACGTGTAAGGCGGATTAGTTATGACTAATCAGCGGCCAGCGGGATACAGGCTATGGAGATAACGAGAAATAGCAGGCTAAATCAGCCGCGGTTAGCAGGAGCGAGCCACCTGTAATTTATCTCGCTTCAAATGTCAGTCAAATGCAACGAGAGCTGACGAAATAACGACTACTTCAGGCTATGATAAGCATTCTCGAATGAGGGATTCGTTTCAGCACGGAAAGGTCAGGCCTACCATTTTTCATTTACACCTGCACATAGTGTCTGCAGTATGCAGACGTGCATTGAATCATTTCGACTGGGCGCGTGAGCTGTATGTCAGAATCGCTGCCACAGTGTTCCGCCGCTCCCGAGACTGCATTGACAGCGACTGCAGCGGCGTCGGGCCCATCTTTCTTGGAGACTGCAGTTCGGACCGCGGCACTAGCACCTCACGTTCTGGGAGACTGCAGCCGCGGACAGGTAGCTAACACCAGGTAAATGGCCTCGCGCCACGGCCTGCAATCGGCACCTCATACGCGGCGGCGCCAGTTTCTTCCCGCACACCGGCTAGACAGCGCTACAAAAACGAGCCTTTTCATGTCGCCGGCACGCGACGTCTGCGGTCGACAACTCCGATCGCGTTGAGCGTCGCGCCGTGCCGGGAATAGCCCTTAACGCAGCGCGGACGAGCCGCAGCGCGCCCGCGGGCCCGTTATTGGAAAGCTTGCGACTGTGCACTGTGCAGGTTATTCTCATGGGAGGGCGATTGCGCCAGGCGCGAGGCGGCGGCGGCGGCGGTGGCGGCGGCGGTGACCACAGGACGGAGCGACCGACCTCGCTGGCAGCCGTCCGGCCGCGCGCCGCCGGCCAATACGTCTTTATTAGTAGCCGGCACGCAGGGTGACGGCGGCCGGCGATGGCGTCATCAGACCGGCGACACAGACAATGCGGCGCCGCCATCGGCCTACATCAATCTCGGTTAGCCGCTTTGTGCCGGCGATCGCCGCCCGGACGCTGAAACGCCGCTAATGCCGGTGTAAAGGACGGAGTGGCGCGGTCGCTTCCGGCAGCCACCGCCAGTGGCGCTGCGATCGGCAGACTGTGCTATCTAGAGAGCAAAATCTGTGTGCTGGTGCAGTCTAGAAAAACGTGGCAGATTGTGGATGTCACCGCTGCTGCAGGTGCTTTATATCTGTAAATATGCATGCATGCGACATGCATGCATATATCTTGAGATATTTAACATGATGTGATTCTGATAATTGTTATCGGCCAGAGAAAGTGATCATTAGTTAGTTTTCTGTTTGCAGGCACTTGATTTCGTTGTTGCAAAAGTAAAAGCGAAGGTAAGACTCGATATTTTTCCTCTGATATAAATTAAGGCATGTGATTTGTGCGATATGCCTTTGCACGTTTATGGTGATAAGGTGTCACTCAGTGTCGACACACAGAGGCTGGGCAGTCACAGAATAATCAGCCGTGCAGACGAAACAAATCAAGTCCAACGGAGTATGGACACATTTAATTTCACATTGAATGCATAGAAAGTAAACCAAACGTTTTTTTGCAAGCGTTTTCCTGGATACCGTTATTTTAATGTTTTATTGTGAATTTTATAAATTGCTGATTTGAATTGCACAGAAGACGAAATTATTTTCCTTGTCGGTTTTAGCTTGGAGTATAATTTTTAGCACTATAGTTTTTAGCACTATGATCCTACCATCCAGTATTACAGCTTATAATTTCAACGCATAGCTTCGCCTCCCGCAGAGTCTAGACGAGACTAGATTGCGGCAGGATGTTTCACGCTACAATCTGTCATCACCATGCTGCCCATTTCTTGGTCAGCCATCGCACGAGCTGACGAGCTGGTTGTAGCACATCAAATCAAGTTTCGGAATCAAATCCACTGGCAGCGGTATGCAAACCTATTATCGTATGTCCGTAGTCACTGGACAGCCTTGCATCGTTCGTACTTATCACAATATTTGTTTTTACCTAGCAATTTTTACGCATTCACCTGTGTTGAAACATTTTTACCAAGCTATTTTCATCCATCGCTCTCCTCCATCTCTCCTCACAAGCTCCTTCACTCTGCCCCTATTCGTCGTCGGCAGCTGGGCCCGCCCCTCATGGCCACTCTGCCCTGCCCCGCCCCGCCCTCCTCCCTTCCCGCACGCCCACCGCGCGGCCTAATGGGTCGACAAAGCAGGTGACCGCGACCGCGTCCAATCGCGGGCACGCCGCGGCCGGCCCCGCGCCAGCGTGCGATACGGCCAAGATACCGGCGAAGGGGGAGGGGAGGACTTGGAGCAGGGGCCTCGTACGTGGAAAGTCTGGTAGAGGCCCAGGGAAGTCCAGATAAAGCAACACTGGTGTTATAATTGAGTCATGATGAAGTTTCATAAGGTCCTGATGAAGTTTGATAAAGTCCTGATGAAGTTTCATTAAGTTCTGATGAAGTGCCAATGGCGTCCTGTTGGAGTGCCGATGGAGTGCCGATGGAGTGCCGATGGAGTCCTGATGGATTTTAGATGGAGTCCAGATGGAGATCGGATGGAGTCACAATGAAGCTCGGATGAAGTCCTGGGAGTACTAATGAAGTCCTGATGGAATGCTGATGGAGTCCTGATGGAGCCCCGATGACAATGTTTTGATAAACAATGTATCTACAATGAATGCCCGATGAAGCCCATATGGACTTTTAATAACTCCGCAGCCAAGACTCCGCTGCCCACAAGAGCCCAAAGAGTCAACAGGAGCCCGGATAGGCCACAGGAGCCCAGAGAGGCCACACGAGTCCGTAGAGGCCACAGGAGCCCGGAGAGGCAACAGGAGCCCGGGGAGGTCACGGGAGCCCGGGGAGGCCTGCACGTCGGACGCCAATCCTCTGATCGTCTGCATCGTTAGACGTCGTCGTGGGACCGCACCGAACCAGGGACTCCCATGGCTTCCGCTGACAGGATGCGATGCATGTGTCTGCGATACGCCGCGTCCATCACGGTGGAGATCGGGTGTCTTCCGTAATGAATCGACACTACACTGGGCGCTGCAATCGCTGCCGCGTCGTCTGCCGGCATTGACAGTCGGCTGAGGATTGCATACAAATGATGGCACTATGCACACCCTCCCAGACAACACAACGCCTGTGTGAGCACATACGACGTTTCGCGTCCACTTGTAATCGCGGTCCTTGCTGGTCAATGGCTTGGGTGTCGGTCGATAGTAACAGAGCAGCAGCAGCAGCAGCAGCAGCAGACAGCAGCAGCAGCAGCAGCAGCAGCAGCAGCAGGCAGCAGCAGCAGCAGTCAGCAGCAGCAGCAGTCGGAAGCAGACAGCGGCAGCAGCAGAGCAGCAGCGGCGGCAGCAGCAGCAGCAGCTAAGCAGCAGCAAGCAGGCAGCAGCAGCAGCGCAGAGCAGCAGCGCAGCGCAGCCAGCAGCAGCAGCAGCGGCGGCGGCAGCGGCAGCAGCAGCACAGCAGCAGCAGCAGCAGCAGCAGCGCAGCAGCAGCAGCGCGCAGCAGCAGCAGCAGCGGCGGCGGCCAGCGGCAGCAGCAGCAGCAGCAGCAGCAGCGGCGGGCGGCAGCACAGCAGCAGCAGCAAGCAGCGGCGGCGGCAGGCAGCAGCAGCAGCAGCAGCGGCAGCAGCAGCGGCAGCAGCAGCAGCAGCAGCAGCAGCAGCAGCGGCGGCGGCAGCAGCAGCAGCAGCAGCGGCGGCGGCAGCAGCAGCAGCGGCGGCGGTGGTGGTGATGGCGGAAGAGGAGGAGGGGAACAGCTCGCGGTGGGCGCGGACCGAGTGACCTGCCAGCCGCACCAAAACCGGCCGGTGGGCTGCGCGGCCAGGCCTTGGTGGCACCGATAGCGAGATCTCATCCGGGCTGATTCAGGGGGCCGGGATGGCCCTCGGAGGAGGCCGTGTAGCGCGTAATTGGCGTCCCGTGGTGGCTCGCTCCGACCCGCTCTGGCTCGCTCCGGCTCCTAGCTGACCGAGCCGGAGCCGGAGCCGCGACGGAGCCAACGGAGCAGGAACGGGGCCGGAGCCGGAGCCGGAGCCGGAGCCGGAGCCGGAGCCGGAGCCGGAGCCGGAGCCTGGAGCCGGCGGAGCTGGTATGGAGCTTTTATTTTCCAATTGCAGGCGAACGCAGGATTCGAGTTAAGAATGCATGTGGAGCAGAACCAGTTATTGGTACGAAGCGAGTGCAGCATTGCAGAAGATGTTCGGCGGCGGACAATGGTAAAGTGATTGTCAAACCTGTCTGTACATCATGCTGGTTTGAAAAACGAATGATTTTGACCGAGAGAGCGGCCGAAAGAATATAACTAGCTGCGACGTTTTGCAGATTTGAGTCTCTCATTCAGGATGATAGGTACAATAGCTCAGAATATTTCATTACATCCTTTATTGTATGGGTTTATAGCTTTTATAGCTCTGGCCCACTTTTGTTTCTCTGAGTGAAGTGGTTCGGCCAGCTCACATATGATTAAGAAACTCCCCTCCAGCTGAGGAGTTCAAGGAATGGCTACACTATTCAACTTCTTTTCCCGTCTTAAAACTGTAGTATATGTGAAGCTAAGGTGTATAATTCCATGACCGTCATGATTCATGTCCCTAATGGCGACAGCATGATACACTTCATCGCCTATGTGCATTACACATCTGCAATTACCGGTACGTTTTATTAACCCATTTCTTGAAAACGCTATGATCTCCGCCATTTCAAAACCAGTTTAGCGTGAAGCGGTGACATTATCACCCTAATTATGACACATCGTGCGAATAATATTCGCTGTTAGTGTCGCACCAGCTGCGGCTGGAGCAAGCATGGAGTCCCCGCCCTAAAGGTCTTACCTTTGGTGCCCCATCAAACGATGATGCGGCGCAAACGCCCGCCGGTGTGGCCTCTAAACTAGCGTGCACCACCGTGGGCGCTGCCCGTTGCGCGCCGCGCGCGCCCCCAATAATTAGACCCCGGATATGCGTTCCGAACGTGCCACACCGGCCGCCGCCAAGGTCAGAGCCAAGTCGAGTAACCGCCGCCGACCTGGCGGAGGCTGCGCCACGTTCCCGATCACGACGCTCTCGACCCCTCGGCGGCGTGGCGCGTGATCATGGCGCAATTAGTCTCCTGATTTGTCCGAGCTCTAATGAATGAATCTAAATTACCGACAGCTCTCTCAGGTGGCGGCGCTTTAAAGGAACGCCGTTGGGCCTGTGGCATCGCTGCATACTAAGCGTGCTCTGGAGGGCCTCGAGCGGCCGGACCGCCTCCGGGGCACTGTCGCTGAGGTTCGGAGGTCGTACGGCAGTCATCGAGTGGATTCCTGGGAAGGCAATCGGTTATTTGATTAAGTAAGACATGACTAATGATTGCCTTTGGTTCTGTCTCTGAGGAAACGGGAGTCCCCGAGTCGCTCTCCGGCGGGAGATTAAGTGTTAGCTCACTGATGTAATGGCTACGGGTAGACCGCAGAGCTGCGCCCCGTCGGTTGTGCCGGTGGCCGCTCGGGACCCGGTGAGTTCCCTCGCGTGCAGGTACGTGAGGAACGCTCGACTAGCTTCGACGCCGGAAAGAGTACTCTTGTTTCATATTTCTGAAAATAGTATTACCTTTGTCACGCTCGTGCGCACTGAAGCGCGACTGATGCCATGTGTGACCTCAGACATTTCACGCACGGCCATAAACTCACACATTACCATCACGCCCACACAATCAGCTGGCGCCCTTTTACGATGTGACGGCAATGTCTCCACATTCCGTGCTCACGAGGCGATCATAGCTCTGCGCGCGACTTTCCTCATGAGCTCACGTCGCGGGACTGATGGCGGATTCCGCCGTCGCCGGTCCATACCCGTGTCTCCCCGCGGCAGGCTCGCGGCTCACCGTCGGCCGTGGGCCGCCCCGCTGCGCCGACAGATACCATCTGCGCACGGCGCGCTGCCAGACGGGGTCGCTCATGATACTCCCCGCCCCCGAAATCCATTACCGGGCGTGCAGCGTCACTGCTGACGGCGCGTCCGCCACCGTTAGCCGCCGCTCGCAGTCGCTCGCAGCCGCGTCGCCGCCGACGCCGGCGGCGCCGCCTTCGTTTCATAATGTGTCACTGATGCTATCGGCCGGCTCTCGGCGGGTGTTGCACAGCTAGTGAAAGGGAAGTGCGGCCGCGGCCGGGCCGCCGCCGACGCGGAGGCCACGTCGGCAGCGGCGACTCATGGCACCGCCTGTAAATTGCCAGGCTATTTGCACCCGATGATCCATCAAGTTAATAACGTTTTGATTAAAACGTAACGCACGCGGCATGATTGATTGCTGTGCATACGGAAAGTCATTACCCCAGTAGCCGCTCAATAGCGGCGCGTCATCGGCCCGGTCACGACGTCGCGCTCCATTAGATGTTATCGTGTCGCAAGTGTACACACTCCTCATGAGAGCCGGCCGCCAGTGACAGTGCAGACCTTGCGCCGCCGGGCCTGAACTGACCTCTCCTCCGTCCACCACTGACCACCGACCACTGACCACTGACACTGACCAACTGGACCACTGACGCTTTGCTGACTACTGACCACTGACTTACTTTCTAACTGACAACTGATCACTGACCACTGATCACTGATACTGATCATGTCACTGATCACTGATCACTGATCACTGACTGCACTGATCACTGACCATGACCACTGACACTGCCACTGATTAACCTGACCACTGACCACTTGTACAACTGACCACTGAAACCACTGACCACTGACCACTGACCACTGACCACTGACCAACTGAACCAACTTGTCCAACAATCAGTTTATTAGCAGATAGTGACGCATGTAATGTCAGTGACATGGCCACTGACACCTGACCATGCAACCCACATGGGCCACTCACCGCTACCACTAACCACTGATCACTAACCGCTGAGCTTACTACTCGGAATGACCATTGACCACTTGACATGGGGTCGCGGGTGTTCTTATTTCTGAGTGCAGACTGCAGAGCCCACCGCACGTTCGCGTAGATCCTCCACAAGTCCGACGTATGTAAGTACCCGTTCACCCGGCCCAGACGACACCGTTCTCCGGACCGGTCAGTCTCAGTCTCAGTCAGTCCGGTCAGTCAGTCCGGACCGGTCAGTCTCTAGCCACGCACACCGATGTTTGCCGCAAATTAGTCGCGCGCGTCTCTGCGATTCGTTCCGTTTCGGACGGATCCGATGCGCAGCGCAGTATTGACGCCGCAGACGCGGCTGCAGACCGGTCGCCGGGCTCTGCGCCGCCAAAAGTCGCCGCAGCGAGCGAGACAGACCAGCTGCAGACCTACATAGTAACGATCTGCGGACGTTCTGCGGCCGGCGGTGTTGCGCAACGCGGCTGGCCGGCCGGCCGGGGGCTGCTCTTGGCAGTGGTGGAAATGGCGGAGGAATGCGGGGCGCTATTTCTGTCTCCCCGACGGTGACCGGCCCAGGACCACCGCCCGCCGGCGGCAACTTCAAACGACCCGGCCGTCACGTGCTCAAACTCGGCTCAGCGTACGCGTCGCGGGATGTAAACAAAAACAGCGAGAGCGGTGAGAGTGAGAATGTTTGACGCCCAGGCGCGTCCCCGAGAATATACGCCGATTTTACAGCCGTAAGCTGTTTCAGGGCGCTTCCACGACGTTCATTACGGTTTATGGTATATTTGTGTCCATTGGTGCTTGGCTTTACGATGGGATTACACGTCCACAGCGGGCGACCGGAGGCGGGTGACGGCCAATGAAGTTGTCGGTACGCCTTAGTTTGCGCGAAAGGTCCGGCAAGGTCCCAGCGTCGCTCCGATCGGGTTGTGGCGCGCTCGAGCGCAAACGATAAACGCCCGAAAATCAGGTCAGCGTGATATATATGATGTAGTCCGCTCTGCGCGACAAACCGGCGAGACTCTGCGTTTCGGTTTAGTGCCCGTCCACAAACACGAGCGGCGCTGATCGGGGCGAGATCTCTCGGCTGACGGCTCGAGTTGCACCAGATCTGGGTCCTCCGGAATCTGATCCGGCGGCTGACCGGCGTCGGCGGCGGCGGCCGTCACAGCGCCGGCCGCCCGCTGCCATCGAGAGTGACAGTGAGGTGCGCGCCGCTCCGCTCGCTGCTCCAGTTCGCCGCTGGCGCCGCCTGCCGCCGCGCCAGTGAACCAATTTCGGCCGCTCGGCCAGGTGGTGGCTGCAGCTCGCGCGCCGCTGCGCTGGCCAGAAGTGGTGGCGCCGTCGAGAGCGAGGGAGGTGTGCGATCCGAGGGTCCGAGAGCGCCCGTCCGCCACGCCATGCACCGGTGCCATGTGAACTAGACGTCGCGCTGACGCAACCCGCTGTTATGTTGTGCCTCTCGGTGACGGGCGAGATCACGCAGTCACAAGGAGCCGCGCCTGTACAGGATAGGATGGCGTTCTTCCAGGACTTTGTAAGTACCTGGTCGGCATGTGTTCTCGTGATGTTGCTGAAGGGGTGTCGAGGGTGTTGGTGACCACGCGAGCTGCCGGTTTTGGAAGAGGAAACGTAGTTCTGACTTTTGCTTGTGGAGTTCTTTACTTGGAGTTAATGGCATGTTGACCTTTTAAATGTTGCTTTTACACAAGTGTTGGACTGTGTTATATCGGCGAGACTCACATGGGAGTGTGGCGGTTAAAACGGCACTAAGTTATGTATATGCTAATCCCGATACTGATAACTTTGGCTCAAATGTATTGCATCCTACTGTATTTATTAAAACGTTTGTATATTAATACAGATTGGGATGACCAATAACATGGCAATAGGTTTTAATATAAACAATGCCCGAAGTTACATAATCGAATTTTCGCTTTTATAACATTGTCAAGATCTTCAAAACGTTCTCAGAATTACACGTTTTTACAACAATGTCAAGAATCTTCACGATGTTGTAAAAATGAGAGCTCGATTGAGTTATTTCGTACATTGTTTACATATAATTATTACCATGTTATTAATCATCCCAATCGATATTAATTTAATAATAATAAAACACATAACCATTTCATATATATAACAAGTTTGTCACATATGTAATATTGCAGAGCATAGTCCAACAAACGCGGGACTCGGCCACATATGTGGCAACATGCACATTATCTCTATCCATACATCTGGTTAAATCATTCCGTTGCTTTTCCTTTCCTCGAACAATGAGATCATTGGTCGCTCCAGTTTCGAAGTGTTTGCAGCGCAGATAAGATACCTTGATTAATCTTCGAATGCCGTCGGGCGCATTCGTCAAGCAGCTACACGGCTCGTGTTCTGATTTGACGAAGGCCGTGTAACGTCAGCACGCGATATCCCCGTGGAGGCTGTGGTGTAACCTTTAGGCCGTTCTCGGGCGGTATAATTAATTGTGTGTCATATCGCAGAAGGACGGCGGTGTTTCAGCACAGAAAAAGTCCTCACCTAATCAGTCACAAGGACGGCTGTTTGTGCGCATTAATTGCAGTGGAATGCGGCGCAGGGCATCACAACATGCTGATTCCATTACATGTTCTTAGTGGTGCCTGCACTAGTGCTCCAACTCAGGTGTGGTCCCGCCAGGATCCGCTGCGGAGTATTTTTAGTACTGATGCACGGCAAGTGATGAACGTTAAATGCAGCGAGCTAATGGACACCAAACTGATCTGGTCAAAATCAAACCATTTGTTTTATACCAGTGCATGAGACGGGATATACAAATTGAAATATGGATGTACCTAAGACAGTTGTAAAGGCACGCTGATCAGTCGTAAACTGTGCAAGATCTCTTATCATATTGGAACATGGAGTTGTAAAAGTCAGAATAACAATAAAGTACTTATCTTGCAATGATATTACTTCTGCGTTGAAGCTTTTAATTACTTTGCACCTGATGCCGCTAATATTCATTGATAAACCAAGCCTACATAACGGCGATATTTGGTCTACGGCGATCGTGCTGAGAGTCCTGCCGATCCATTATTCAGTGAGCGATTTACACAGTGAGTGACAGCTAAATGTATAAAGAAGTTGACGATGAAGACAATGCATGTATGTTTTACCTTTTGCAATCCTCATATGCAAATTTCGCGATCTTCGTCACTGTTTACGATGCAAATAAACCTAAATCAGTTATGATTTACAGAGCAGTACAGAACGATGAGGGGAGCGTGTTGTTATTGTTCAAAGCCTCGCTTCCGGAAGAAATGGCAACGGAAATGGTGCTGTGCATCGGAAGACACGTACCTACTGGACGACAGTTTTGCTGGAAATGTTGTTAGCTACTGAACGCTGTTTATTCCTCGCACGGTAACCGCAGCCGATCAATGCCAAACACAGCTTTTCAGAGGCTCAACCCCGTCTCTTCTGATCATAATTACATAGAAATGGACCACTGAGCCGGCACACGATATAGCGGAGATAGCCGCCACACAAGGTTAGGAGCCGACCGCTATATTTCACAGAAAATGAACTTAATAGCGACATATCCATCAATAAAACCTACGAAGCATGTCAGAAGCACTTGAATTACACTCCTCATGACGCAACCAGCTTTCAAGTGGTATCTTACTCCGCATCTACTTCGGGAGCAAAGGCGCTGGAAAGTGGCAGCCTTGGATGCTATCCGTGCCGGGAGCGATTCGTATCTGGTGCGTGTCTGGCGTTGGTTGTCCTCCCGAAGCGCCGAGTGGAGAGCAGGGTGCTGCAATGTGATTGGCTCCGAGCCGACAGTCACCTTCTGGGGAGAGCGCCATTCAACTGGCAACGTGTCAACGAGACGTATCGACCGCCGGGGCACAGAGCCCAAGTCCTGCACGATAGCAGCGGCGGCGGCGGGAGGATCGCGTGCGTCCGTTCCCGGTACCGGGCCGGCCATTACCCTGAAATGTGTCTGTTGTGCCGTGAGCTGGGGTACGCTGCGGCGTCCGAGCCGCGCTGGCTAAGCCCCCTGCCCGGCAGCCGGGGTGGCCAGCTTTTCCCGGAATTCCGAGCTCACACAGCGGTGTCGCGCCCGCGTCGCACTGCATATTGCACATTTGGTGACGAGATTGAATCGTGCTGACTGCAGACAGTTTTCCAGAAAACCCAAGGGGCCGAAGAGTGGTCATGTATCCGAAGAGTAAACAAGCAACCGAAAGAGTAACCCAAGTATCTGAAGAGCATCACGAGCGTCTTGAGATGGCGAATCCTGCCGTGAAGGGATGACAAGTCTGGCTGTCCTGTTACCAGGTCACGTCCACTGGTCCGGCCCATTTACCCGCCTAATAGCTCTCCGAAACGGCTCGCACGGCGAAAACGGCGACACTTTCACATTTACGGCATTCGTCCCGATCTGATTCGAATGATTCCTGGAATGAAGGCGGTATTCCATTGTAACGAACCGCAGCGGAGTATAGTGAACCACAGCGTGGCGTGGCGAACGGCATCGCCACACAAGATTCCATAGCGGGACACACCAAAGCGGGCTACATCGAACCACAGCAGACCACAGCAGGCCACAACAGACCTCAGCAGACCACAACAGACCACAACAGACCACGGCTACTCAAGCGTGCTGCAATGGACCACAGCGACCGGAGAGCTATCACGGAGACATCCTGTGACGATAGGCTCGTTAGGCCGCCGGGTACCACCAAACACAGAGAGTGGTCCAGTGACGTCACCGCTGAGCTGACTAGCCTCAGGACAGAGTAAGCGAGAAGCAGACAGCCGCAGCTCGTGACACACAAGGACCGGATATGGCCAGTAACGGGTACGGAGCCCGTTCACAGCTCGGCGTTCCCCGGCCGTCTCCGGCGGAAGGGACGGGCCACCTCGGCGGGTTTGTCGGGCGTCGGTCGGGGATCGGGCGGGCGGGACTTCCGATCGGTGTCGCGGGTCGCGTGCCGAGGTGGCGTGCCGACGCGCTGTGATTTTCCGAGCTGCGGCAGCGGACATCCCGCAGCTGTGCCCCGCGTGGGTGTCGTCAGCTGGTACGATGCAGTCCGGGCCGGATGGTGCTGCTATTGTGGTTGGGAAAGGTGTCTTGATTGTCACCTATAGCCTTCGCCGCTCCAAGTTGGGCGCATTTGAGTGGGCATGCGGATGTTAGAGAGGTGTAGTTATGATGTGGATTGTGTTATCTGGGCTTATAAGTCATTCCAGCAGGATAAACTGAAGAGATTATAGTCCACTGAGAGTTCTGACGGTGGGTACTGGTATTTCAAACTACTCTGCTGCAAAACCTATTTAAACTTGTGTGTAGTTAGCCAATCAAGCCATGCACTTAAAACGCTAAATCGTAACATTGAAAGCGGGAAAATCGTGTTTTTCCTGATTCAAAGATTGATGCTGACGAAATACGAATGCATCTAACCCTTCGTGTCGAAACATTTTCACTCACTTTAATTCAGTGTTCGTTAAATTCCGGCCAGCTGACACACTTATTATTCAATTCAGGTCTAATTACATTACGGCTAGCTAAACTGCAGCAGACTAAGCTAATGCTTTCTGAAATAATTAGAATCCTGATGAACTTCCAGGAATTGATATCGCCCACACAGCCGACGTATCGACGATGACTTAGCAGGAGGAGTCTGGGTGTACTCATGCATGTGCAAAATATGAGCAGTTCCATGTGATTTAATCAGATTACACGTATTACCATCAGCCGCGAAGATGTTGTTAGTCAGCCAAACGGTTGATCAGCGTATAGATGAACCCATTGCTCTTGCTCACTGCTCGACCGAAGAGAGGACCTGCCTCCTACTCCCGACACTGGAGTTGCCAGCACTCCATCAGCTTTGGCGACATCCTACAGAGCTTGGTGGTGCACCGATCCGTAAGTCACACAGAACCTTAAATCCTCTGTCAGGATACTTCTCTCTGAATGACATGCCAGCAGCGTACTGGGGCAGCAGTAATACCAGCTGCGGCACGCACAGCTCTAATGAAGACCCGCTGACGCAACATCACACCTAGCTACAACAGACCATCAAGGACGGTTACGCGATCGTCGGAGGGCCGCTGGAGGACCGCTGGAGAACCGCCTAAGGACCGCCTGAGGACCACCTGAGGACCACCTGAGGACCACCTGAGGACCACCTGAGGACCGCCTGAGGTCACAGGCGGACGGGTACACGACATCCCGCCTCTGCCGTCGGCAGCTGCCCCGGAGACCGGCTGGGGCAGCCGGTCCCCGTGCCTGGCCGATCAAGCCGTGCCTTCCCGCCAGCGGCCCGGCTTTCGTCACGGCGCGGCGCCCGGCCGCCGACGGGCGCGCCGCAGCTCCATGAAGCTATCAGGCGTCTTTCACAGGCGGCCGCATTAAATCTCGCCGGCTGCCAGTCGACCGGCTGAATGCTCTATCGTTAATGTTGAGCTGTCGGCATTAATATGGTGCGGACGGTATCATTCGGACACAAACAGTCCCATAAACATATCTCTGTGAAAACAGTGTTTCTGGAGCGTGGCCGCCGGCCGCTCAGGTCGTGCGCCAGAGCTGCCATATCTGCTGCCAGAGCTGCCATATATGCCCCGGTCCCTCTTCTCTGCCGATATCTCCCCAGACTGCAATTAGAAGCTGCGTGTGGAGCTAAGGTGGACGGGGTGTGGACAGATGGGACGGCAGCCATGGAGAGCAGTGGGCTAATGCGGCCAACGGCTTGGAGAAAAGCGATTGATTGCTTTGTTTGGATCATGCAGTTGGTGCTGGAGTAACTCAACTAGTCATGCAGCTTATTTCATCAGCTTTCGAAGCTATGTCACAGCAATGAAAGACATCTCTCCTTCCTGAACCCAGACCAGAGCAGTGCCAGCAAAACTGGCGCACTCAATTGCGCAACAGTTATAAGACAACTGCAACACAAACATGTGATGTATACCACTGGTAAATACAATAACACTCAGAGTCAGGAGCTGCGCGTGTTAGCATCAATAGATCAAACGCAAATACAGTGGCTTACGTGGAAGCGATCGCACCTGACTGCCTATGAGTTGATTGTGCGCATTCCCTCCTTCGAAACCCTCGCTCGCCCTTTGGAGCAGTTGTCTATCTCTCTATCTGGCTGTGTGGAGTGTGTCTGTCTGCGATGCCTTCTGTGATCGATGTGCACGGGTAGCCACTCCCTGACCGGCCTGCGGTAGCACCATATGCAGACAGATGGCGCGGGCCGCGTCATTTTGCTCAGACCATCCTCTGCCACTGGAGGCCTAATGGTGGAATTTGGACTGCAATGATATGATGGCCACAACAGGCAGGGCGCGTGTATAAACACATCGCGAAGAAGGGATAAACGATGAGAGAACGCAGGGGAGGGTCATAACACCATGGCAGGTTGATACATCCACACTGCAAAGTTTTAGGATGTGATGGTCGTAGAAAGGGGGCTATCACGTTCATTCCTCTGCCCGATTATATAACGTAAACAAGGAATGCAAAGCTTCAAGATAATGTTTCAGCTTGAAATAAAAGCATGCAAGAGAAAGGAGTGTATGTGGTAATTAATTCACCTCAAAACATCGGACAAACGTCTCTTCAGAATGTAAAAGTAAAGTTGCTTTTTTACTACGTGGTTTTATAGATAAGAAGCAATAACAGAGAAAGCCTGGCCGATCAAGATAACGAAACTCTCAACTCTCATAGATGTGGAAAATAAACATACACCCTTTTTTAGAGAACTTCAGCACAACTAATTATACCTATGTTCCGTTGCACGACCTGGGTCTTCGAATCCGAAATTCAGATTAAAGTTATATGATTTCCCATCGGATTATGAGACCATGAAAAAAAAACACTATTTGTTCGCAAGCAGATGATAAATGTTGAAAAGCAGAAATATTATGTTATGTAAACCAAGTACTAATAAGATCGTATCCTTATTTGATTTATCAGCATTATTCAAAACAGTAAAATCGTTGGTAATGACAGTTTTACTCTTACTAGCTTACGCCAGAACTCATGAGACGTGAGCGTAACTTCACTTCTCATAGTAAACTTCAGAATCCGCTGAACGTAAACATAGCCCAATGTCGATAAATCACACGATCACCTGGTCCTTTGCCACGGATTTGTGGAGCTGCGATTTTAACCATACATAACGGCTGTGACAGTCGAGAGGGTATCAATAGAAGTCGGTGTCAGCGCGCCATCATTTTTCTCTGAGACCTGTCCACCTGTTACTCAGTCGAGTGCTGCCTGCGCACCTCTGACAGACTCACAAATTATCCTGTCACCGCTGCCATTACCGAAACATCCCGGCGACGGCGGCGGATATTTATTCTCTAGTCTGTCATTAGTCTGTGCTGTTCTGATTACTCACTGACTGGGCCGCGTCGCGCCGAGCATTGCCAATTTACCCCAGCACAGAGCCGGAGAAAGTGTCAGCCGGTAGTGTTTGGCGCAGACTCGGGAAGCGCGACGAAGCGCATTCATGACCGGCCCTCCGAGTCACTGAGCTCAGCTCGGACGCCAGGATTGAAAGCAGATCACTTCCCACGAGCGACGCCATTACCTATTTCACCAACACTGGTAAGATAATGGCTCAAGGCCGCGCGCTGCACGATGTCTCGCGTTCCGCGCGAGAGGAAAACTCAGCGGAGACAGAGGGAGCCGCGGCCGCCGTGCTGACGTGGTGTAGGGGGGGGGGGCATTGATCAGGGGCCGGTCGGGGACTGCTCACGTCGTGACGTCACGTCGTGAGACTGCCCCTGACCGCTCCGAAACTGGCCTGCCAGCCTCTCAATGGTGACCGCCCTTTCCCCGACGGATGACCACGAAAATTGACCACCGTGAACGGCGCCGCACCGTCTGACCGTTCAATTACTTCACGACCGTATATAATAACAAAGCCACAGAGCGCATTACCACCTAGGCTACTGGGCGAAAAAATGGAGGCGCGCGCTTTCAGGAAGACCATGCCTAATTCGCGCGGCCTAATGGCGATTGCGCGCCGCTATATGACGACAGCATGCGCCCGCGCAAGCAGTTGGTAACGAGCCGCCGCGCACGCGGGCAGCGGAGGCTGCGTCGATGGCCAGAATGGTGCTGCGGAAGTGACCGCGAGTGTCCCTGCGTGTGATACGGCGATTCGAGGGGAAGAGTGCGGAGGATTGGAGAGAAGTGGAGAAACGTGGGAGAGAGTGGGGGGAGGCGTGGGAGAGAGTGGGAGGGAGGCGTGGGAGGTGGATACATGCGTGGCGGTTATCGGACGAAGCGAGGGCGGGGGAGACTGCTGCGTGCGATAGACAGTTCACTGAGTGGCTCGCTGTGTGACTATGTGGCTCGACACTCGCGACGGTCATCGACTGCCATGTTATTTACGCCATCTACTCTGCGCAGGCCACAGCCTTCCGCTAGCTCGACTGAATGGGTACCGTCCATGCACTGGATCGAATCCAGTCAGTGAGCAGTGCTGGACTGGGGCCTCAGGCAAGTGACAGTGCTACTCGCCTGCGCCTCATGGTTCTCCCTCACCAAATGAACACCAGCTGTGCTGCCAATCCAACATCACCAGTGTCTCGGGCTGAAAGGCCTAACATCTTATGCTAATGAAAATGGTATTGACACCTATAAAAAGAACAGACGCCGCACGACTCGGCGATTAGGCGCGGTAAGCGTGCCGTTCGCCTGATCCGAGTGCAGGTGGCACTCTGCAGCGTGCTCGCGCGCGGCCGGGTCGCCCCATGACGGTGTGCAGTGGCGGCGGCGTCGTCGTGAGCGGCCGCCCCCGCCCCCGCCCGACAAATGTCGCCGGCGCCCGACGTGCGGCCGGAAATGAGGGAAAACCAGACCAACCGCGAACCGGTCCGATTCAATCGCCGCCGAGAAAGTTGTCGGCCGACGCAACCGGTGCAACGTCGTGCCCTCTAGTGGCCAGACGGCGACGAGGCGTCACGGGGCCGGCACGGGCGACTGACGGGCACCCGGCGCTGATTACGGAGACGGGTGGCGTCGCAGCCCGTACACATCATCCGTCACAGCAGACCGAACGCCGCGCCTGAAGACCGGGCAGCCTTCGGCGCGACGCGTTCAGCTCCGGTCGGCTGTCGGCCAGCTCCGCTTCCGGCTCCGGCTCAAGGACTTCCGCGGCCGACGAACGGGGACGCGGCTGAGGGCGGCGCCGGCAGGTGGCGCGAGGCGTCATCGTTATCTCCAGCAGCCGCCTTTCATCCCGGCCGCCCGTCACGGGCCGGCCGCCGCCGTCACGACTCACGGGGCTGCACAGTCTGGCCTGATGAAGGCACTAATCACTGTCGATCGCTAGGTCACCGCTGTCGTCAGAAGCCGCCAGGGGTCGCCAGGAGCCGCCTGTGCCGCCAGAGGTCGCCAGTGCCGCCAGGGGTAGCAAGGGGTCGCTAAAGGTCGTCTTGAGCCACCGCCACCGTGTTACCACTTTGTTGGTGATGAGGCAGGGCAGTTGCCAGTTACATGTCTCTGTCTCACATCACTAGTACTTAAAGCCTCTGCGCTGTTTCGCATTCCGCCAATTCGCATATCCATCATCGTGGCGATGATATATCGCCGAAGACCTGTCAGGACATGTCAACTCAATCTGAGAAGCGGCGAGCAGAGA
Organism: Semibalanus balanoides; assembly: GCA_014673585.1. Classification (NCBI taxonomy): domain Eukaryota; kingdom Metazoa; phylum Arthropoda; class Thecostraca; order Balanomorpha; family Balanidae; genus Semibalanus; species Semibalanus balanoides. The sequence goes on along the minus strand of VOPJ01008590.1, from coordinate 16,568 downwards.
TTGGATACCATAGGAGGGAAGCGCCGCCGGCTTCCCACAAAGAAACTGTTTGGCAGTCTGACTGTGGTGCTGCGATCCTTCACAACTAGACTACAGGAGAAGGTATACAGTGGAGTATGAAACAGAGTCAATATATGGCCGAGGACCAGTCAGTACATGTCAACTCAATCCGAAGAGCGGCGAGCAGAGATTGGATACCATAGCAGGGAAGCGCCGCCGGCTTTACACAAAGAAACTGCTTGTCAGGCTGACTGTGGTCCTGCGATCCTTCACAACTGGACGAGGGTCTAAAGTGGAGCATGAAACAGAGTCAAGGTAACCGAATTGGCTCGATATCTCTGATATTTCTGCTTTATCATGCTCTACGGAGCGTAGAGCACTTTAGTAGTTTTTATTTGTCTTAGTATTTTTTTTCGTAGTTTTTTACTAGCATTGGTTATGTGAACAGTACCCGAAGCGGCAGTCTTGTCTGGCGATCAGGACTGGCTAGCTCCCGACTGTTCTCACTAGACACGACAGTGCGCCGCCTCAGAGCGTCGCACGTCACACCGATGTGTCCACTATTTCGCCTTCGGAGCGGGCGCGGCCTTGGAGGGCGCCGAACAGGCCAGGCGTTACGACCGCAGAGAACTGGCGCCGCTCGATCGCGTCAGCCCCACCGCTGCGGCCTGGCTGCTGGCCGCGCAGAGTCGGCGGGTCGGCGGCTCACATACCGGCGGATACATGACTCTCTGTTCACTGACTCGTCCTTCAACAGAAGCTCCTGAAGACCTTCAACAGAAGCTCCGGAAGAACCCAACTAGTCAGCTCTCATTCAGGTGCCCCTCTGTCATCGTATAGGGCTTATATTTCCACCAGGTTTTGTTCCTCATTCTCCGCGTTCCTCCACCCTCCCACCTGTCATCTCCTCCTTCCGCCGCCGCCGACGCCAGGTCAGGAGACTGGCGATACGGGGCCTCAGCCTGCCTGGCACCGCAGCTAATCACGCCTGAGTACCTCCGCCCCTCAGCCCGGGACGGCCTTGGAGGCCAGCCCAGGAAATGCACTACGTAATACCGTGCACTCTGGTCCGTGAATTATGCCGTTGCCACCTGCAGCTGGCCGTTTAGTAGGTAGATGTGATCTTATTGACCGTCAGTTCACTTGCAGGACCTCCACCGTCTCCGCCTCCGCCTCCGCCTCCGCCTCCGCCTCCGCCTCCGCCTCCGCCTCCGCCTCCGCTGCCGCCGCGGGATAGCCCCACGGTGGTGGTGGCGGCGGTGGTGACTGTGATGGTGACAGACTCGAGGCCGACCGCCACTTACCGCGCTCCTATGCACCATCCCGCGGCGAGACTTTCGCACGGAGACACGGAGACATGGAGGCGGAACACGGAGACGGATGCAGAGAGAGAGAGAGGGGGGAGAGACAGAGGCCCGCCCTCCACTGACACAGGAGTGCCGGGCGCTGAGCACAGTGAGCTTCGGCCCTTGTCTGTAGCGACACCGGGGCGCGTAGTACCGTGACTGCTCGGATACCTCCTGGGTACCGCCCAGATACGGACCGTATCAGCAATTGCTTGATCGCCAGGGGGTGGCGCTAATGGCATCTAATAACAGAGGTGCGCTCTCCTCCCTCCGCGGCGGGCTGTGGACCGGGCGACCGGGTCTGGCCGGCCCCTGAGCCGGCCGCTCGGGTTACCTCTCAGCTGGCGGACCGCAGCCGACGTTTAACTCAGTCAGCTGCAGAGTATTAGCATCGGAATGAAGACAAGCGGTGGCATGAGTCGCCAGTGATTGGTAGGTGGAAGTGAGTGGAAACAGATCGTTTGTAAGCGGAGAGACTCGGGAACTCCCGAGGCGGTGGGATACAGCTCTGGCCACTCCTGCGGCGGTGGGATACAGCTCTGGCCGCCCCTGCGCTAATCAAGCAAGTCTGAAGCACAGAGACAACAGAAAAAATGAGATAATACTGGTTCTGCCAGCGGCGAGGAGGGTATCTCTCTTTTTCAACAGTCGGCAGTTAATTCGTCCGCGGCCGGAGAGATCGTCACAAAATCGCTCGCGGCGTTGACCTCCACAGGACTCGTTATCTTCTCCTGCGCAGCCGGCGGCAGAGCCTCAGGACTTTCCTTCCTGAGCCAATCAGCCGGACCGCGCTTCGACCTCGCTCGCGCTCTTGGCTGGAACACCGGTGCTGAGTGTTGCCGACACCGGACTGGCCACGCGCTCTTTGTGCGTTCGTCTCGGCGACTGACCTGACCTCGCGCGGTGGCCGCCCCGTGACCGCCGTGACTACCGTGACCGCCGTGGCCGCCCCGCCACCGCGACCTGTCAGAGTCGGAATAACGCAGTGGGAGGGAGTCGTGTACTAGGTAGACCCGCACCGCTGTAGATCGGCCGACAGTCGGCGGTGGATGTCCGAGGCGGTGAGTTGTGGACGGACGGGAGCTGCTCTGGCCACCCAGGTAGCCGGGCTGGGAGCAGGGCTGCCGGTTAGGACATCCTCTGACGGATGGCGACGTGCTGCTCCGGTAAAACTGGGCTAGCACGTGCCAGAGCTGGTTTCTGGCCATATAAGTCGCGCTAATCTGGTTGATCTGGGTATCATATCTCAAGTCGAGTCCTTCACTGATCTGGGTAACTACAGATAGCCCGGACGAATCAGACTTAGCGAGCCATGCGTGTCCGGACAGAAACTATCTCCCAAACATCCGACAGATTTCGATCGGGTGAAGACACTGCACCCCATTCCCAGCCATCCTTGTGTTTTGAAATTCTGGTTGAGTCCCATGGGAGGTGATCGGCGCCGGCGTGTTGACCTGGTGACCTCTGCGCGTGGCCTCGGGGCGCTTGGAGGTCACGGCCGGCATCCGGTCGTGCCTGGGCTGACCCCGGCGCCGGCGGGGGTCCAGCGGCGACCTGGATCGGTCCTGATCGCTCCGCCGCCACCGCCGATACGCCCCGGGAGACGAACGCCAATTATAACGTCCTCGCCGAGCGCGAGCTGCTTCGCAATCGGCCCATTCGCCGTGCCCCAGCCGCCGACCGGTCGCAACGGAGCGCCCGGAGGACACGAGGGGATCGCAGAGAGCGGCGGGCGGTGGGCGGTGGTCGGCGGTGGGCGGCGGGCGGTGGGCGGTGGGCTGCCGGTCCGCATACCAGTGCACCACCGGCGCGTCGTGTGACCAGAGCGAGCGACAAAAACCATCATCGTTGCCGCGCGCACTGAGGCGCGTCATCATCGCACGCCGTAATCCCAGCCCACATCAAAACGATCGTTTGTCTTGGCGACGTCTCATTGATTTCCCGCGTTAGCGCTGTGATAAATGGTCCCAGTGCACCGCCGCCGCCGCGACCAAACACAGCGCTGGTTGTGCGCGACGAAAGGTGCGGCGACGCTGCGGTGGCGGTCGCGTCGCCGCAGGCTCTAAGCAGCCCGACGGGCCTCCATTTGCGGCCTGATTAGTCGTTGTCGACGGAGGCAATTGTCCGCTGATGACTGGTGTTGTCATAGCGCAGCTTTTTCGTAGCTGCTCGCCGAGAAACTTGATTGGGCCGAGCTGTTGTCGCGCAGCCTTGAAGCGGCGACCGCAGCGCTCCGGCGTCGCTTTTCGTTTGCGTCAGTCGACTGCAGCCCAGGGCGGCTAACCATGGGCGGCTAACCGGCCAGGGCGGCTAATGTGGGCCGCCGACGGTGCGTGCGATCTTGTCTCGGCGCTGCAGTGTAGCGCCGCCGGCAGTTGATTGCCAATCGGCCACTCGATAGCTCGGGAAAGGCGGAAACTGCGACGCCGGAGTGAGCCGCCATCGGCGACCGGGCTGCCGGACAGGAACGGAACCGGGCAGCGTGGCGGGCCGGAACATAAGAACCCCATCAGGAGCCGCCGCCCGGAAAACGGCGGCGGCATCACGAACCCGCCAGCCCGGGCGAGTAGGAGATCGGAATCAGGAAAACACTAGAGCAAACATGCGGCCGGGAGAGAGGAAAGTCAACGTGGACTCGACACACCTGATCTCTTGATTAATATTCGGCACCCGCTGCTTCCGCGGTCAGCCACGCGGACCAGCGTCGGTGACACCTCACGCTACCGGGCGTCACGTCACGTCACGTCACGTCACGTCACGTCACGCGTCACGTCATACCACGCCACGTCACGTCGCTTCAGTGACGGTCGCGTTGGTGACGGCGGCGGCAGCAGCCGCGGTGCGGTTTCTCTCATTACTCCGGGCGGAAGCGGGCGCGTGGCTCCCATTATCAGCGCCGACGGGGGGTCGGTGATCCTCGGTGATCCGATCCTGCTCCACCGCCGCTGCGGTGACGTCATCGCCGCCGATCGGTCACCGGCCGGCGGCGGAGCGGGGTCCCGGATGGACCCGGCCGCAGTCTCGTACGAGGCCGATCAGAGCGTGAGTCGGCCGGCCGGCGGGGCGTGACGACGGTGGACGCCGAGTCACGACCGGGTCACGGCGCGTCAACTCCGAGGGTCAGGTGCCAATCAGCGTCCCCTGGACCCCCGCCCCCCATGCCGCGGCGCCGCTCCTCCTCCCCGACCCCTCTCAGCCACCGCACCGGGCCTGCTCGACTCTGCCGCCGCCCGGTCCGTTGCCGCCGCGCTGCCTCTCACGCGCCAGGACGCGAGTCGCTTGGTCACTTCCGCTTTCCAGCCGCGTTGTGGTCATCCCTTGGCCTTGCCTGGACGCCGTGCGACGTTTTCCCTGCTTCCAGCAGACGCTTACCGTCCCCCAAGGCGGTGGCGGCTGGCTGGCCGTTCGGCGACCACGGAATGTGCCGATAAAAGGGACCGGCCGCCGCCGCCGCCGCCGCCGCCGCCGCCAATCGCGCCCGGCATCCGCGCAGCGACAAACGGCCCCGAACGTCGCCAAACGGCGCGGTTTCGGAACGCGCAGCAGCAGCTCGCCGGCGCGAGCCACGTCTAATTGGAGCGGTGACGGTGGCGGCGCTGGTGCCACCAGCTGACGCCGTGTCAGTTGACGACAACGAGCTCCCGTTCTGACTGGCCTTGGCCGGATTAGGTGATACAACACGACCACTTCTGACCACCTGAAAAGATAATATCGGTCACTGGACGATCGTATCCTTCTGTCTCATTTCGTGGTCTCTTGTTCGGCATGGGCCATTGTCCCGCTGTGACGCCAATCTCGCCATGGATAAAGCAATGACGCGGCGTAACGTCCGACACACTTCATTTTTGCCGAGTTCGACCTGCAGTGGAAGACAGGACACAAACTGAGTGAGCTGGGAGAAGGTCCGCCGTCCGTCCGTTGGCCGCCACGCCGTCTCAGGCCACCACACCGTCTCCGGCTGGCACAAAGCCGTCGTCAGTGCACGCTCCTCCACGGCTGGCTGGAGCGAGGCAAGGCCGGCGCGCGGCCTCCGGGGACCGACAATGACGTGTCCCGCGATCACGTGGTCAGAACAGCCGCCTGAGGGCAAACGGCGTCCGGTAATATCGTCAGCCCAGCAGCTACGGAGCCCGCCACCGGCCGGCGTCTGCGAAATGGTGCAAAAAGGAACACCTAAGCGCCGATATTGTTTCCTTTCAACTTTTTTCTTTCAGCTAGAGATCATGGCTTGAGGCGATCGTTATTAATCATTGGCATTGGTTGTGTCATTGCGTATGTGCATTGTGTATTGCTATAATGGTGTGACAGGGAGAGCACGGCAGGCGCCGGGAGATGTCTCTGATTGGCTGATTAAATGAGGCATGTTCTCCGTAACTGTCTTTGTCATGCGCATTGATTGACGGACGTGCCTCGCCAGCTGACCGGACATACCTTGACATTGCCGTATGGAGAAAATCATGCTCTTATCGCTACCAATTAGTCGTGCACGCTGGTAGCATTCAGAGCACCAGTAGTAGGCTTTACCTGGTGTCTCATCGCTGCTACCCAGCGTGCATTGGTGAGCACTGAGCAGCACACAATGCACATAGCTGTGTCTGAGGCAGTCGATTGTTGACGCAGTGTTGCCATCGGTGACGGTGTTCAATCATGCTTCTTTCGTTCTGCTATTTAGTGCAGCACTGCAGGTGGTTCCACTACCAGGAACTGATTTCCAGTAACGATTGGGCAGCTGTTGGTAGTCGGCAGACAACAAAAGTATAGAAGCCCGAATGGTTAACGTACTTGCGTTAGTAACTGCACCATTATTTGGAGTGGTAACCGATTTCCAATGAACCTTTATTTTGAATCGTCCACAAGACAGAAAACATTTGTTTTACACAAATGTCACCACAATATGATACGTTGGTCACTATTACTGGTCACTGAAAACAGTGAGTCAAGAGGCTTTAGGTTTTCCGACGGCGAACAAGACTACTCGACCCGATCAATATCCGAGGACATTTGATCCGCATTTTTTACGCGCCTGCCCTTCAGCATAAGTGATGGACGGAGGGTTCTCCGGCGGGATTGGGAAACCTGGTGGCATGGTATCTGGAACGATCAGACGACACAACTGCATCGCATATCGAAAGTGTCCGTCCCCAATACATCCATTGTCCATTCAAACATCAAATGTCCGCTGCCGTCAAATCCCAGCTCCTTATTAAAACAAGATCTCCTCTGTTTACCGCTCACATACTTTACCAAAACTGGACTACGTTTCATTCGGCTGAAATAACCACTGGTAATTTGATGAAATTACAGGTTTTAACCGGACTGCTCACGACAGGCAATGCTTCTCATCAATGCGACCGACACTAGAAGCAAGCCGAACTGAGCCGACAGGTGATTACGGTCTCAAATGATCGCCGCAGAGCCTGCGTTCAGCCATAAACCGAGCTCGAGAAGGGCAGCGCTCGGCCTCCTCAAAGGTCGGCCGATCGCTCGCGCCGTTTCCCGTCCCATTAACCGTCCGGTGATTAATGCGATTTCGACTTGTTGCGTCACCCCTCTGCCGGCTGGTTTATCTCCATCGATCAGCACTGATCTCTTCATGCCGCCTCTTATGTATTTATAAAACACACCTCAATAGGGACGCGATACATCACGCAGCATGTGGCAGGTCGCGCAGAACGCTCCCCTCCACCGCCGCCACGCACTCGAGAGTCGAGTTTCACAACGACCACTCGATCGGCCGCCGGATCCGACGCCAGATCGGAGGCCGCAACGATTACACTTTTCCTGGCGATTGAGTTTCTTCAGCGGCCACCCGTACGGCGCGCGGCCGTCGCCGCAGCCCGTCACCCTGTCTCTCTCAGCGGGAGTCACCCTGTCTCGCAGTGGTTACCAAACAGAGGCGCCGCGCCGCTGACCTGGATTGGCCGCTGAGCGCGGCGGCGTGGGCGGCGGACAGCAGGGGTGTCCGTTTCAGCAGCTAGACCCCGCTCTGACACCGCCACCCCCGCCGCCGCCGCCGCCGCCGCCGACGGCGTCGAGACTAAATCGGTGCGCAAATAAATAGCAGACGTAATCGCGACTGCTGTTGCGCAACGTAAGTGTGTAACGGCCCCAGCGCCCCCGACGTAGCAATTTGCTTGCAGAGCAGAGGCCGGGGGCACCCATTCGCCAACGCCTCCATCCCACCACATAATTGCTAGCCGGCGACCATTGTGGCGCTGCCAGCACGTGTAGTCGGCGCGGCGCGCTCATGGCCTCGCACATGGCGCCGCCGGCGACCAGCGGCGGTGGCGAGGGTGGCGCGGGGGTGTCGATTCCGGCACCCAGTCCACCGGCGACCAGCGGCGGTGGCGAGGGTGGCGCGGGGGTGTCGATTCCGGCACGTCCACCGGCGACGCAGTGTCACTATGGTGCGTTTTTGTTGTTGTGTAGACTTATATCCGTCAGACTGCCACAGGAGTTGACTTCTCTTACCACTGCAGTGGGTTATTGAGACTAATGGCGATGATTTGCGGCATCGGTATGGTCGGCTTTTCCTTATCGCCATCCGGTGGCCGGACATTATGCATTGAATGCTGTTGAGCTGCCTTGGAATGCAAACAGCGTCTGACATGTTACAACTGCAAGCTGCTCACCTGTCAATCAAGCGGGTTTCCGAATCATTCACGCATTAAGCATCGCATTATTCACGCATTAAGCTTCGCCACGCCGTTGATCCGTGCGTTCGTTAGGCTGGTTTTAGATCAGCCGATTTCCAGATGAACAGATAATCTGATCGCATTTTTTCGCACTTGCCTGAGCGGCGTGAAGTGCGCGGTGACAGCCGCCGTTGCCGCGCGGCCCCTCAGAGCCTTAACGAGCTCGCACCGTGTGCACCGTGTGCATGCCACGTGTGCATGCCACGTGTGCATGCCACGTGCTTATTGGCGTGCACAGTTCGAAGGCGGCTCATAGAGCACTGTCGGCGAGCTGAGGAGCGGCCCACCCGCCGACAGCCTAACGAGCTCTCGATTTGTGTGAATGCATTTATGCACGGCAGGCCAGCCAGCCGGCCGCGATTGCCGTCGGATATTTGCCGATGGTATCTGCCGGTGTCTCTCACCGGCAGCCGGGTCAAGGCCGAGTGAGGCCGCCGTCTGACAGCTCCCGCCGTGTGTGACCGCCCCGCTGACGACGCTCTTCTCGCTCTCTCTCTCTGGCAGGCCTGGCAGGACATCGAGAACGTGCTGATGCAGGGACTGACAGAGACGCCGGCTTCCGACGGCGGCTACCGGTCGCCGGCGGTCGCCGAGGACGACTCGCCGCGCTCGCAGGAGTCGCCAAGACTCGACTCGACGCCGCACTCGCCCGAGGGCATCGAGATGTCGTTCATGGCGACCGAGGTGGTCGACGAGTTCAAGAAGGAGTCGTTCGCGGAACCTGCTGGCAGTGATCGGGGTCTGCCGGCGGGGAGGCCGTTCGGTGCGCCGCTGCCCCCAGACGCGGAAGGCGTCGGAGGGGTGCTGCTGAAGGCGGCGTTCGCCGGAGACGGGTTTCACGTCTGTGAGCCGTTCGACGCGGCGCCCCGCCCAGCCGCCGGCCCGCTCTACGCTGGCGACTTCTCTGCCGAGCGCAGCGCGCCTGGAGGCGGCGACTACGTGGATCTGGACTCTCTGATCAGCCGGGCCACGCAGCACCTCTGCTACCCGAGCTGCCCGACCAGCAGCCCTCCCTGTACCCCGATCGGCGGCCAGACGGTGGCGTCCGTCGCGCAGGGCGTCATGACCAAACTCTCCCTCGGCTCGCCGCTGGCGCCATGCGACGAGCGGTCGACACCACCACCGCGGCTTCCGGGACTGAGCGACGACTTCGACATGGGCGGCGTGCAGCTGCAGCTGGCACCCATGTCGACTGTGGTGGCGCAGACGCCCGTCTCGTTCAGCGCAGCCATGTACGCCGGTCTGGCGCCCCTGGTGACGGTGCCCGGCGGCACGCCTCAGATGAGCCCGCCTGCCAGCCCCGAGAACGACAAGCTGCCGAGGCGCGTCGACGCGCCGCTCTCCTCCGTCGCGCAGATGGCGGCGGGGCTGGCCGCGTCGGCGCCGACGGTGAGGCTCATCACGCCGCCGTCCTCGCCGAGTCTGGCCGAGCTGCTATCGGCGGGCGCCAAGCCGGCGCTGCCGGCGGTCCAGCATCAGCACCAGCACCAGCACCCGGCGTTTCTGAACCAGCTGCCGCCAGCGTCCGAGGACGGCAAGCGGAAGGCCAAGAGCTCGACGGGCCGGCGGCGGAACACAGCGCACGCCTGCCAGTACCCCGCCTGCACCAAGGTGTACACCAAGTCGAGCCACTTGAAGGCGCACCAAAGGACCCACACGGGCGAGAAGCCCTTCCAGTGCACGTGGAAGGACTGTGATTGGAAGTTCGCCCGCAGTGACGAGTTGACGCGGCACTTTCGCAAACACACGGGCGACCGGCCGTTCCAGTGTCGACTGTGCGATCGCGCCTTCTCGCGGTCCGATCACCTTTCACTGCACATGAAGCGTCACGTGACCGTGTGATTTGTGACGTCACACGCTCTCAGCGAGCGGCAGAACTATCATGTGATCCATTGTTTGCTTGTGGCATACTGCATTTGTCCCCTCGTCCGTGCGAATGTGTCTATATATGTGAGCTTTGTCAAGTGTACAAAACCCTAAAAAGTTTCGTTCGGTCGCGGCGCGCGTGGACACGGACGTGAATTTAGTGGTGGCGTGTCCACCCCCGTTTACCATGCCCTGTTACCAAATGTGCGCGGTTGCCATAATGCCGGTCGCGAGTGTGCCGTGCGATATTAATGTGAAGCTGTAAGAGTGGGCCGGCGCCGCGCGGCGGCGTTCGCGGCACAGGCTTCACCGTGACCTGCCACGACCTTGACCGTGACCTGCCGCGACCTTCCGTGACCTGCCGTGACCCAATCGGAGGCGGCTGTGACTGCCGCCGCGCGGCCGCCGCCACCGAAGGGTAGTAATGCCGTGTTAACAGTCGAATACACACTATTGGCAGAACGAGGCTGTGTCGTGTGCGCGTGCGTGTGAGTAAGCAAGTGGGACTACCTCGCCTGGGAAGCGGCCACCCTGGCGTTCCGCGCCACTCCGCCGCCCCTGCCGTCTCCTGAACAGCCCGGAAGCAGCGCCGTCAAGGCTGCTCGTTTCCGGCGCGCTTTCGGGAGGTCTGCAGAGCAGTGGAGTGGAGCAGCGCACCACCCGCGGGCCGGCCACCACCACCACGTCCCCCGGCTGCCGTCCGGCGCGGCTAACTAGCGCCGACAACATCGGCCCCCTTTTTATCAGCAGCACATATATGGCCGCGCCAGACGCCGTAGATAAAACGGCTGCGGCCGACTGTTAAATACGACCAATTAACTAGTCATTGGGTGATTTCACAATCGCCGTAACAGTCTAGAGGCAGAGGCAGTGGCAGGGGCGGCGGTAGCGGCAGCGGAGGCGGTGGTGCTGGCGGCGGCCGCTGCTGGCCACCTGTGCAGAGACTGAGTGCGGGAGTAGGTAGCGTGGTTAGGGTTAGCAGTGCTGAAGGCCCTGCCCTCATGACAAGGCTGCTGCCGTTGCTGCCCCGACCGCCGACCGCCGACCCAACCGACCACCGATCTGCCGACTGCCGACTGCCGACGCCGACTGCCGGACTGCCAACTGCCGGACCGCCGACCACGACCGCCGACTGCCGACTGCCGACTGCCGACTGCCGACTGCCGACTGCCCAACTGCCGACTGCCGACTGCCTTTACTGCCGACTTGCCGACTCCGACTGCGTACTGCTGACTGCGACTGCGACTGCCGACTGCCGACTGTGCCGACTGCCGACTGCCGACTGCCGGACTGCCGACTGCCGACTGCGACTGCCGACTGCCGAACGCGACTTGCCGACTGCCGCTGCCGACTGCCGACTGCCGACTGCCGACTGCCGACTGCCGACTGCCGACTGCCGACTGCCGACTGGCCACTGCCGACTGCCGACTGGCCGACTGCCAGGACTGCCGACTGCCGACTGCCGACTGCCGACTGCGACTGCCGAACTGCCGACTGCCGACTGCCGACTTGCCGACTGCCGACCGCCGACGCCGACCGCCGACCGCCGACCGCCGACCGCCGACCGCCGACCCGCGACCGCGACCGCCGACCGCCGACCGCCCGCCGACCGCCGACCGCCGACCGCCGACCGCCGACCGCCGACCGCCGACCGCCGACCGCCGACCGTCGACTGCCGCTGCCGACTTCTGAGCGCTGGGCTCGCCTCTCCGGCTGCCACCGGCAGGATCAGAGTATCCTCTGTTATGACCGGCGGCCGGCGGCCGGCCGGCGGATAATCGGCTCGTTTCTGCGGCTGCATCTCATGCCAGTGCCATTCGGCGCTGCAGCTCGCCATCAGCGGCGGCGGCTACACGGCTCTGAATGCCGTGTAATGATGCACACCTTATCACCGAGGCCCACAGCGCTCCCCGCCGCGCCTCGCTGGGCCGTACTGCGGCGTGCTGCGGCGTGCTGCGGCGTGCACAACCGCTGCGGTGTCTGCCGCCACTGTCTGAGAGTGGATGGTGGGAATTCTGGAGCGGTCGCGGTGTCACACGGTGTCACCGTGCTTGCAGCGCTGGCTGAGGGTATGACATCACACGCTCGACGGACTGGCGCTGCTGAAGGGTGTCGACACATCACGCGGAACACCGCTGCACGAGAGCAATGTCATAAAGACCGGCCGACACCGCCGCACCGCCGCACGGGGGTGTAGCTGAAACCGTCACTACTCCGGACAGGCTCAGCATCGCATTACTCTGATGTCAATGGGGGGTGACGGTGACGGTGACAGAAACAAGACCCCGTGTCGGGCAGGGATGACAGGGGCTGTGACAGAAACAAGATCCCGTGTCGGGCAGGGATGACATGGGGACTGTGTCAAAAGCAGTGCTCTGTCTGACAGTAGTGGCAAAAATATGACAGTAACAAAACTCAGGACCTCACAAGCTCTGAGAGTGGAGGTGACTATTTAGACAAATAGCGAAGCCAGCGCTATTTGTCAGAAGTCAGAAAATCAGGCCAAAGTGAGCATCGTTTCGCGGTGCGGTCCGAAGGGTAGGTCCACTGCCCACCGCCATCCGCCGCCAAGCCGTCCGCCGTCCGCCGTCCGCCGTCCGCCGTCCGCCGTCCGCCGTCCGCCGTCCGCGGCTCGCTGTCTCTCCGTTAATGAGTGGCGACACGCGAGCTGACCAGTCGCTGCCGACGAGCTATGGCCGGCGCGTCGCCCGCTGACACCGGCGGCCCCCGCGGGACCCTGCTCGCGTGCCACCTAATGGAATTAGACAATCTGAACGAGGACTGCACTGCGCCGCGACCCGCCGGCCGCCCGCCGCCGCGGGGTCCGCAGGGACCGGGGGGGGGGGGCGGGTCTGTGAGGGGACGGGGGGATGACAGGGTGACCTGATGACCCCCTTGCGTCACGCGTCAACACACAGCCGCGGGCGGTACGCAGAACTGAGGGGGAGCGGTGTGTGTGTGTGTACGGACGCTGATGAGACAGGTGGGGTGTATATGGATGTGTGACATGCGCCGAGGTCCCGGAAGACGAGGAGTCACAGCGATAATTGATGTCATCTGCTGGCTGGGTCAATGACCAGTGACCACTGGTGGAGGGGTTCAAAGGTGAGCTCTGTTTATAGCCCCGGATTAAAAAGATATGTGCTATGTGATTCGACGGAGACCCGCGCGGAAACTAAGTTATGTAAGGAAATGATGAATCAAAATCAATATTCACTGTCATTTAATCCCAGTGTACTGGTGCATTAACATGATTAGGTGCATGCTAGAAGCTTGATTGAACAGGTTTGGCATTCCTTTATGAGAACTCAGTGGTATGGGAGTAAGGAAAGGGAATCATGGAATGTATGTTATAGGCGCCACATCACTTCGGCAGTACCGTGTCAGAACCAAAGCCCCAATCATTATCATCATCAGAGAATAAATGTAACGACAGCGATATAATATACGCTTACCGCAGCCAAGACTCAAGCTATATCACAAATTCGTTTACAACGCACGCAATCGATACGAACCTATGCAATTTGTATTTCCATAGGTTATTGTAGCTCAGATCCAGTATAATCTGATATACCTGTATAAGTGGAACGATCACAAAAAGTGAACAGGAGCAAGAACCTGTGTCTTTGTTCATGCTAAGCACGCTGCGTACAGAAAGTTTAATGCGATTGCAACGAGAACAAAAGTGAAATTCACAACGGCTCTTAAGGTAGTCGTTGCTGACCTACTATCCCCAGACATTGAAACAATGTTGCAGAATGAAAAGATATGCAATTAGCTGTGCAGAAACGCATGAGTGAACGCAAGCACGACCAGTTCGTCAAGTCAGTGTGAGTACAGTAGAGAGTACCTCCGTTTGTGTATCTGGTAACTGGTAAAGTCTTTTCGCCGTGAATGGAATTTCCACAATTTAGCTGAACCGACATTTTTCATATCAAAAGTCACATTCCCATTCTAAAAAATCACAGACACTGAAACCGTACGTCTTGGAGTATGGCAGCATGCGTGCTCGGAACAAAGCACGTGCCGGGATTGCCTGGCACTATGCAGCAAAACGTAGGATGAGTGCGTATGTCGGGGGGAGCGTGGTAAAATTGCGTGTGCCGAAAGGGGTAGGTGGTCGGTGGAAGGGGGTGTGATACTGGTAAGCCAGTGAATTGCCGACATAAGCGAGAGACAGAATACACCAATTACCAAGGCAGCGTCACCTTCTTGTCACTCACAGCTTGTGCCTTGTGCTGTTCCTATGTTTGGTTGCGCTTCTATTCCTTAAAGCAGTTCAATATTTGTACAACATTTGGGATTATTTGCTAATTCAATATCCAACATGTGCCCATGAGCTGGCTCCAATACGATGAAAAGCTTTAACCAGCACGTGGATGAAATGGAAACAATTATATGTTTCAGAACGTTATGATGACATGCCTAGCTGCAATGTACAGACACATATAGGGTTCCTCTATGATATGCTATTTCACCAATAGTATCGACATTCGACATTTGCTATATGCAATATGCATGACAAACACCCATGGGGTTCGCCACAGGGGGGACGGGTGGACGTGTCCTCTCAATTTTTGGACTGTAAAAATTTCGGCCATGGGCCGTGGGCGTTCCATGTAAAATGTTGACTTCAGAATGCTTCCGTCCCCTTCCCCCAATTTACGTTCCCCCTGGTCCTGTGGCGGAGCCCCATGCAAACACCGTTACAAGTGAAAATGTCATCCATGCTTGCACAACCACGGATAATCTGCTGATAGATGGACGGAACATTTCTCCTCCTCCAATTCCAACTAACTAACACAGTCAGCCACAGTTTGGCAAACCATCTTTTACTCCCCGGCATGGAAACATCATTTGTCACCTCGATCAGGTCTTGTTCTGCCTGTCAAATGCCGTTCGACACATCACACCAGTATCGACCGCATCTAAACAGGTCAAGCATGGGCTTATGAAAGAGATGCCGCGAGCGCCGAGCAGGCCCGGGCGGAGCGGGCACCGTGCCGGGTCGCCGATGTGGGCGCACTCACCAGTGCCATGGTACTAAACGCAAAACTGATCCCGCGCACGGCAGAGCCGTGCACACAAAGTGGATGGGCCCGCTGTGTGTAAGCGAGCAGGAGGAAAGATCAGTCATGGAAGTGGTAGGAGCGGCACATGAGGAGCAAGGAATATCTGTAGCAGAAGAACATATGTACTAGCCTGTAGGCACGCTGTCGCATGCCAGTCGAGATAAGTGGCCCGTGCTGGCAACATAGACTGTCTGTGAACAACAAACGGATACAAAGAGGGTGAAAACAGATCACACCGGCCAGACCGTAAAGCCATCATAATGCTAGCGACCTGTAAACGTGGATCAACCACCCAGAAGTATAAAAACCACCAAAAGAAGTGGATGCGGACCTGTATCCATAGTGGAAAAGCAGCTCAATCAACGTCAACGATCATGGCCATAGAGAAGTCTGTGACCGTCGGACTCACTAGTGGAGGGTGGATGAAAGCTGGTAGCTGGGTGCAGGTGGGTGGTGGGTGGTTGGTGGTGGGTGGGTGTGGGGTGTGTGTGGTGTGGGTGTGGGGTGGTGTGGGTGGTGGTGGTACGCAAATGCCCAGTCGGGAGTGAAGGGGTGGGGGGTGCAGTGGGCTCGCGTATTAAGGTGAGTACTGAGTACCTATATTCCATTAACCGTACCAAGGCCCTTGCAGCAGTTTCGCGATGCTTAAAACGATATAAGTCATATACAATACCTAATGTGCGGGGAGTGGTCATAGAAACTGTGCCTTTTCAGCTGACGTTTTAGCATCTCTAATTCTAGCGATAACTCGGTTAGAAAGAACCACGCACATCCATCACCACCTGGGTATTCCTTTAGCCCATAAAAACACGATGAGCACCATTGGCTGTTCCAAAAAGCTGTCTGAAACTGTCAGCATGGAGCGCCGCACAAATCACACGTCTTTTTACCATGGGCTGGCCTCGCTGGCAACACCAGGGCGGAGTCGCGCTGCAGTTCAGAGCCGGGCGGGTGCTGCACGACCAATCCTTACCAGCGGAGCAGTCCGACTGTATCTCAGCTGGCATCAGTAGTCAGTACCTCTCCACTCATCAGCCCTCGGCCACCTCCCTCATGGAGATCAACTCAGCACAGCGCCTGGGTCAGTCAGCCTCCCGAGGTCGCATAGCGCACACGGGCGTCCAGGCCGAGATATGACGTGTAGGGGCTCACCGGTGATGGTGTGTGCTCTCTCTATCACATATCATTGTTAGCATTAGCCGGCGCCGAGCGAGGCGAGCTTATAGCCGGAGTTCGCCTGCATTACAACACCACCCGCCGGTATAATAGTTGGGATTAAACACCGCATGCTATAAATTCATAGCGAACTGAAACGACTCACTCATATACCAGACACTTATTTTGACTATCTCAAGGTCGATCTTGAACCTCATCTGTGAGTAGCATAAGAGGAACAGGACAGTGGCCGGCTCATGCCTCATTTTTAGGAAATAGTTCATGAAAGGTGGTATAAACTCAGCTGCTGTTGTAACACAAAATACCCGAGGGCATAGTGCACTGGTTTTATGACCATGTTATCCTTCAAAGGCTCCACAAGCGGCTCTACACTGCAGTATTATTGCAACAAAGGACTGAGAACTAGCCAAAAA